>JAYMTH010002400.1:0-12689 GCA_036897465.1 Pelargonium australe
TATATACCAGTATGCAATTGATGCCACTTTTATCATAATGACATAACGATAAAGAAAATAAAAATAAAAACATACATTTTTCTTTACAAATTCTGGTTTCATTACCATTTATGATTTCTTTTTACGATCTTCAAACTTGGTTCTACATGAGCACCATAATTGTAAACTTCTCATTAAAGAATTTTTCTTATGCCGACTAAAAAAACAAAGGTAGAAATTGAAAACTACCAATCCATTAAAACTATAGGATAACATATAATCCCATCTCCTCCAGGTCCTTTTGAATACTTAAAAATTAAACCCCACAACAATAGCACACCCCATGGTTGCATCTGATCTCTTCGTATTTATACTGTGTTGTAACTACTGTTTTATGCTTAGGTAAAACGGTACAAGTTTAGAGTTCTTAGAACTTCGTAGTTGCAAAATGACATTTGATTATGCTATATACTATCACAATTATCACCAACATTTCAATCATGGTTTGTAGCTGTATGTGAAATAAGAACCAAAAGGTAACATTACATGGACTACTCAATCATAATGATGCATAATCATTTGACATCATTATGATTGAGTGCAAAGTGCAATAAACTTTTCATTTGAAAAAAATGATTGTTCAACCTTAAGTGCAAAGCGAGTGATCTGCGTTGTAGAGGTTGTGTAAATAGTAAATACTGTAGTCTTAAAATGTATATTAGCACTGCCACATCCAAGATTTACAAACAAACCTGGTCCTGTCAACAGCAGATGCTCCCGCCTGGCCAGCAAGTTGACGTTTCCAAGCATAAGCAACAACTGCACCATCAGGACAGACCAATGGCATGTGCAGTCCCCAAGAATTGCTCCGTGAACGAAGGGAGTCATTGAGAACCCCGGATTCTTCTAGTTGCCTTCCTAATAATAAGTACTAGGAATTTTAACATATGCCAATCTCAAGACATAATAGAAATGCTGTGCTTAGATATTAAAAAACACTAAAAGGAATATAGACAGTAAAAGTTATCAAGAAGATAAACCAATTTCTTACTAATTGGTTCTCATTTTCTATCTTGGCCTTCCCAACATAACAATAAGAGTTAAGTATCAAACTAAGATTTGCATACAAGGTCACTCGATTGATTTCAGGAAAACTCGAAAGTAATTTTCTTGATTATTCTGCTTTCTTCTAATTTATAACACAGCTAAGAAAACGAGTAATTCAGCCCTACTACTAGTTGATGTGTAAGCTACTCTTTTGTTTCATAATCAATTTACCTATTTCACTCTGTGCATTGCAGGGAAGGTAATGAGACAGTTTATTTCACCAATTCAACCAAAAAGAAGCCCTCCATATACATACTATAAATCAAGAAATTATACTCCAGCTGATTGAAAATAAACTTGTGTGTAAGCTTGTTATGTAACCAATGTTAACCTCAAAACAAAATTTTTCCAAATGAGAGCATAATCTGACAAGGGTACAAGCTACACACCAACAGAACGGAGGTCTTGGAGATGTTGGCGCATAGAGGCGTCCTCTTTGACAAACAAGTGCAGCGGCTTGGTACTCTGGTGGGGCTGTGCAGCGATAAAGAGGGCTTCGAGGAGGCGATCGGCTCCTAGCCGAATATCGGCAATGAGACGGCCGGCTTGGGCCAGCCTGTCCATCGCCAACGCTACCTGCTTTGGCGGTGCCTCCGATTTGTTCCCGCCGGATCGGGACGGATTGGGGGTATGATTAGAAGCAACTGCCGACGTCGCCACTGATTGAGGTTGCTGGTGCTGCATTTATGCTGGATTTCTGAAAACTAGCAAGTGCTCTTTGCTTCGTTTGCGTCGGACTTGGAGTGTGATCGGTGCTTGGTTGTCGAGAAAATCGAGACAGATCGAAGGAAAATCGGAGAAGAGGTTGGCCAAAACCCAAAACGCCCTGAATTGGGAATTAGTGAAATTAGGTTTCGTTTGACCCGCTTTCTGCCTGTTCAAGTATCCGGAATTCGGGTCTAATAAAATGATTGGGTGCTTTTTTTAGATCCAAAACCGATTAAGATCTGGGCTCGGTTTCCCTAGCCGTTTTTTTTTTTTTTTTGAAAAAAATCATTTATTTATTTAATTAAAACTTAATAATTCATCCCTTTCAATTTATTTTTCGAACCAATTATAGTTTTTCTATAATTTACTATTAAAAAGCAATTTCACATTTGGTCGGGTCGGGTAACTGGATCGGATATACATAGGTTTGATGATTCTAGCTGCGCTATTTCACGTTGGGTTCTCTCTATCGAGTGCCGTTGAGGTCTCATCTCAGTTCGCGCCGGCGCACTGTTTTTTACTTCTTCTTCTTGCTCGCCGCCAGTGATTCCCTTTTTGATCCTCTTCGCATATTTTTTCACAAACGCCTTTTTCTACTTCCTCTGTTTGGTTCCCGAGAAAAAAGTCCTGAGAAAATCACACTAACCATCCGAAACTGACCGTTTGCGAAGTGAGCGTCGTTTGTTGGCATTGTTACAGCATTCGTAGTATTTAATTTACATTTAGGGCACCAATATTGATTAACCAGTTTGATCCTCTCCCTCGGCCTTCTTGTTTCAGTAGCTTTGTTTCTGTGAAAAATGGTTCGTCCCAAGGCTAATTCGAAGAAGAAGCAGCAGCGCGGTGTGGACTTCAAAGTATACTACATGCCACTTTCTTATATATTCTCTATTTGCTCGTAAAAAAAAAAAAATAATAAAAATCAATTACGTTGGGTTGATTTCCGTGTGTTTTGGTGTGAATTGTTGCAGAAAATAAAACGAAAGCTTGGGAGGAAGTTGCCGCCACCGAAGAATGCCACAAACACTGAAATCAAATCTAAAGGTTAAGGCCGTTCATCTCCATATAGTCTTCATTATCATCGATGAGTTTGTTTTTACCATTTTTTTTTTTCTATTAGGTTTGGATTTTCTTTTGTATTTTGAAGATATTTAAAAGCAATAACAATGTCTTAAATATTTCATTCCTTGGAAAACTTAAAATTAGCTTAAATTATAGTGGTAATAGTAATACTACTGTTTAGAGGAACATCGTGATTAAGAATGATTTACTTGCTTGAAAATAAACCTGAGATACATTTTTGCTCAAAATGACTTTAGTGGTAATGTTTACATGATTTTTGGATTGGTTACTGCAATTATGGATGAAAGTTTACTGACAAGTTCCTTGAACAGCAATTATACTTCCCGAGCAGAGTGTGGCATCAGAGAAAGCGGGTTTAGCTGTGAGCAAGAAAGGTTTGACTTTGAAAGAGCTTCTTCAACAAACATCACATCACAATCCAAAAGTTCGTAGAGGTATGCTTATTTTCCTTGCCATAAGCACAATACTACTTCATAGGATGTTTCAACATAATTCACTCTATTCTTACATAGAAGTAAGGAAGAGAAAATTACTGCAATGTTTGGAAAAAATCTGGTCTAAAAAAAGAGAAATAGTTGCTAAACTGAGTCTTTCGAATATTTGGGTTCCTAGAAACAAAAACTATATGAACTTGTTTTTTCATATATGCAACAATGCAACCTAAAGAAGAATGGTATATAAAAGTTTAATGAAAATAAGCAACAGCACTGCAATGACGACATCACTTTATCCATACCCGTCCAATTTCCCATCTTTAATATTTTAGAGAGTTTATCTCATTGTTTGCGTTTACTTTTGGTGTAAAAACAAATATCAAGACTCTCACTGCATTGCTATCTGTGGAAATTGACGATTCTTGACAATGATAGACCCACATTTTATTTTTCTCCTGGTTAGCAAGCAAGCTGAGGGGTAGGGTTTGGTTTGATAAATGTCATACACAATACGCATAGATTTAGGCCAGATATTGTTTGGGAAGAGGCCATAGGTTAAGATGCTTCTATGTTCTTAGAAATTTATTTAATTGTGCTCTTAGACATTTGAATTGCCATGATGTGCTATATATTTGTAATACATGTCTTATATTTGTGCTAGTAGAGTTTGGTTTTTGATTTTTAGTTTTTGAGTAATGATTGATAATCCCTTTAGTGTAAATTCATTCAAATATTGATTTCATCTTAAGAGGGTAACTCAGGCCTTTTCTATTTCTACTTTTCTCATCAATTTTGGGTTCTCTCAAAAGATGCATTGGCGGGTATTAAAGATTTGTTCCTTAAGCATCCAGAAGAGCTGAGATCGCACAAATACATTGTCATGGAGAAACTCCGCGAACGCATTAGTGACACTGACAAAGTGGTCAGGGAATCCTTATATCAGCTTCTAAAGTCAGTGATATTCCCTGCATGTAAGGAGGTGATGTTTTCTTCTTAAACTAATGCTTGGATTCACAAATTGTCTTATATAGAGTCATGGTTACTTAACATCATAATCTTATACATCTTCCTATCGACAGCAAGTATTTTGTATACTATCCTATTAGTGATATGAATATCAAGTAACCTATATAGCCCAATCCAGTAAATCAAATTTGCTGACAGATTTTTCTGTGTGTAAAGCTCGACCTGAAGAACTGCTCTGAATATCATTTATTTTCTTTTCAATTGTTTCTATTATGATTACATGCTTAATTTCATTTTTTTGTTGGGTTATCAATCAATGTACTCATCTTTTTCTTTTTAAATGATTAATCTGAAAGTATGATGCCTGTCAAGGTTGTCATTCGATGATTTTTTACTTATCTTTGTATTTAGTATAGCTGTACTTGTTGGAGCAGAAGATTTTTTTTTTTTTTTTGTGGGAGGATGAATCTGCATGGACAGTTTTGACTTTTGAGCCTAAGGAATTATTGTTTGCCTGGTTTTTAATTTTATTATTTGAATGTCTTCTACACAATCTGATGATTTATCATCAATACCATTTTATTTCTAGCCCTTGTGAATTTACCCTGTGTAATATGCTATAGCACTATCATCACTTATCAATATTTCTTACATATATCTCTAGGGATCAGTTACATTTGTGTTTTTGCTTTCCTTGTGCAGGACAATCAAGGGCCTCTGATTGCCCTAATGATGGCATATATTTTTAATGCAATGACAAATTTAGCTATTGATGTTCAGTTGATGGCCTTCAAATTTTTTGATCTTGTTATTCAGTACCATCCACCTTCCTTCTCTGTATATGCTGAGAAGGTATTTATGCTATTCCGTTGGAGTCTTTTGTCTTTCTCAACTGTTGGAAGTTATTATAGTAGAATGATATTTTTTCTCATACCAACCTCTTTTCTGTTGTATTATCTAATTTACTTCACTATCATTTATAGTGATATAGTAGCTCTGTTGTTTTTGTTTTTGCCCCTGAAAGTTTGCATGGTCCATTTGATCTACAGATCCTTCAAAACTATGAAAATATTCTTCGGACGAGCCAGGTCTACTTACAGGACAAGGGAAAGCTAAAAAATGCTCTTGGTGGGTTGGTGCACTGCTTGTCTCTATTACCATGTGATAAAAGAGAAGTTGACTCCTCGGAAGTACGTTCTTGTCATCAATCACAACTTTGATGTCTATATGCATTTTTTATCTTCACATAGTGTTCTTGTGGAAACTTTTAGACCCTTGTACCTTTAGTCAAATTCAGTCTTGGGGTAATCGTTTCTGTATAACTCTATCATTAAAAGTTGGACTACTAGTTTGTGATCTCTAGATGACCAACTTGATTATATGGGCAAATTTCAAACCTTGCATTTTAGTTATACAGCTTTGACTTTGCCTTGTGTCACGGTTTCCAAATGAAACATGTTCAGGAATCATGATGAATGAAAATTGTAAGAAGCTTTTGTTTGGAGTTGCTGAGTTAAGAGGGAAGGGTTAGCATTTTGTAATACAAGTTGCTGGTTGAGGAGTAAATAAATTCCTGAATAGCATCAGAGTCCTTAGCTGTATATAGGACTAATGTCAGAAGACTCTTACTATCTTACACGCTTGGAGATGAATTGGAATAATCCCAATTTTGTAGGATAGGACTTTATGTAAATTAATAAAGTTTGGAAGGTAACAAGGGTTTTGTATGTGCGCATAGTTGTCATGGATTCCTTTTTCTAAACAAGGAAATACATAGTTGCAAAGAACTTGTGTGCGTGCATAGATAAGTTCTCAACATATCCAAGGTATATTTCGACCATGTGAGTTGGACTCAACTCTGGGAAATGGGAATCGGTTGTGGCTACACCATCAGTCAGTTGGTCTACAGTTGTCGAACGGGTAGTGGACATTTTGCAATAATGCCTCAGTTTTCATGTAATTTACATTTTTCTCTAGGTCAAGGTGTGTATCATAGATTTTTAAAAGGAAAAAAAAAAAGAGTTAGGTTAGCTCCCTATTACTTGGACCAACTCTATATTTTTACTTTCATTTAGCTCAACTATTAACTTTGTTATGTCTGGAATCTATAGCTATGGCTATCCTAGTAACATTCTCATAGCTTGCTTGGTTACCTTTTTGGACAAGTATTGGATTGTGATGCTCTCCTTTGATTTTACAGGATATTGCTGGACAAAACGTGTTGCATGCTTTTGAGTGTGATGAGCCTACAGAACCTGCTGGTATGAGAGATTATCTCATACCTTGTTTACATTACCTTATATGTTCCATTTTTGTCAACAAACAGGTCAATATGGTCATGATTTATTAGTGTGCGTGTGCAGTTACATGCATGCATAAATACACCATAGATATAAGATAGTTGTACACTGATTGTCTCTATGCAATTTTTGTGCAGGGTCTCCTCTCGTAGTCAATAAATTAAAGGACCTGGTTCCAATTTTAGTCAATTGTTTTCAAGTATTTGTTCCATTGGCTCATGCTATGCCAGTGCATGATGCACTATCATTTGATTGTATGCTGGGTTTACTTCAGAGCATAGATCTTGCAGTCAGGTACTTGATTGATGGGATGCAGAGGAGTCAACTGGAAGCACAGTCTCCTTATGGAGGAGTTGATGCTACAATATGTGATCAAACAATCTCATCAGTATTATTGAAGAGGTTATTGGTTGTATTTCCACTGAATCCGTCAAATAATCTTTCTGAAAAGGTGTGACACTTTGAATATCTTTTTTTATATATATGTAATTCCTTTCAAATGATTATTTCGAATATGGCACCTATTAATTGAGAAAAATTCTAAACCTTGAAGGGAAAATTTAGGATTGTCTAAAATTAGGACAAATTTTATGCACTACTTTTATAATTTGTTCTGGACACTATTTATTGTGTGCACATCATCCATTACAGTATGTTCTTTGTATACATTATGAGAGAGAGAGTCAATAGTTAAATTATGGCTCGTCTACTATGGTATGAACCTAAAATGTCACCCTCAGTGTAGTGTATGCTTGCAAGCTCTGAAGTATTGGGAGTTGGATTGTGTGTGTGTGTGTGTATCTTTCACAATGAATTTGTGTTCTTCATTATATCAGAAACTCCATGTTATCTGAGTCTGCTGCTTTTATTTCTTTGGTTTGGTTTAATTTTACTTTGATTGGCAGGCTGATGATAGATACTTCATTCTAAACATTGTAAGTACGGAAATATTTTTGCACCTGTGTGAGCGGATCTGCCCTCCTGCTGTTCTATTGGGGAGATTTCTAGAATTCATAGAAAATGCGTTGCTTGGAAAGGTTAGATTTTTTACAATAAATTGATCTTATAAAATTATATAGCGCCTTTTCAATACAAACTAATTGTCATTGGGTAGCTTCTTAAAGCAGCATACTGGCATAAAGTGTTGCGTACTTTGTGTAGTTACAGGTTCAAGGCTGTTCTGTGACTAATATAAAGGGGTCTCTCTTATTGTCAACACTATACATTCACGTCAATGACGATGATATAAATTTCACAATATCTGTTAAAAATATGGGTTGGAATGTCTGTTTTGCAGATTTGCAGTGGAACGCGATCTAGTAAAGCAGTCCGGGAAAAGCATATACTTTCAATCATTCCATTTATTCCAAAACTTGTATCACGAGTGGCAGGCGACTGGAAGTTTCGTCTACTTCAGGTTTGTTTTGCGCATTTAAATTTGAGTGATTACTAAGGATGTAAGGTCATCAAGTTATTTTGATTAAATTTGCTTCCTTTTATAAGTTTGTTCAGAGACTTGGTAGTACAGATATTGGCTTTTCCTTTTTAGGAATTTAAAGATTCCCCTCCCCACCAAAGAAATGAACTTTATTAATAGTGTGATATGCTTCAAACTTGCAGGCATTTACTGATGCATTTATGGGATGCCATGCTGAATCTTCACTAAAATTGGCTTGCCTTTCTGCAATCCAACAAATGCTCATTCCTGTAAGTGCTTGGTTCTATGCTTTCTCACTCAATGCTTAACCACCCCTCCCCCTCCCCGCAGAGTAACTTGATTTGTGTGTTTGTGTGAATCATAGGGAAAGGACATGCTGTGCCTAGCAAATGATCCGGACCTTATAGACCATCAGATTGCTTGGATAGAAGTGCTTCCTCTGTTGCTAAACCTGCTTGGTGATAAGCACCCGTCACGTTCTCAGGTATTTGCTTAATCTACCTTACCTTTTGTGATGGAATAGTGGGCAGACCTTTGGTTATGATAGAAATTTTAACTTCAGCTTTCCACTCTGTATTCTTTTAAAAATTTCATTACTCATGCAGGTTGTGCTGCATCTTATACTTCGCCTTGGGCAATATGCTTTGTTGAACTCTTCCCTTACATGGGCGTATGATAACATACAAAACTCATTATGTGAATTCTACAGTACACGTGGAGATGAAGGTATCAATCAATTAACAATGTTGATTTTAGGTAGCTGCGGACTTATATTTGTTTTCTTGTTTATCAATATTGCAGGAAATATAAACTATGGTCCTTTCCTAAGACTTCCCAGAGACTCTCAGGAACTCTCTGTCTGTTGCCTTTACTATTTCTCTAATTTGGATTCTCAGTTGCTTACATCGATAGCTTCTTGCTGCCTATGTAAGTATTCTCTGTCAGTTAGTTATTAGTTTCAGTCGTGTAGACTCTTTTGGTGCAGTAATTAGCTTCAATCGTGGTGCATTTCTAATTGATTTGATAATTCTGCTCTTGATACTTTTTAAGTACCAATATAAATAAGTTGGTTATGCTTCACTTGCAAACTGCAGGCTTGGGCTTTAATTGATTTATTAACTTAGTAGTTGATCTCTTCCTTCCCATATACATCAAGGAACACTTGTCTTAAGTTAGCATGCTGCAAACCGATTTGTGCTATATTATAAACCGTTATGCTTGATAATGTATATTGGTTTGGTTCATGAAAGAATGAAGTCTTAAGATTGGATGTACTTAATATAGAGGTGTCTGAAAGAGTTCAATTGAAACCATTTACGTATTTGTCTTTGTGTGGAAAATTACTTCATATTACGCGAAAATTTGGCTGTAAATAAAGGTAAGATATTCCCAGTAGAAAAGAACTAGATGGAACCGTACATGTCCTTTTATCATTTCTATCATTAAAATGTGTATATCATCTCATATATGCAAAAAATAACTTATAAGCTACTTGTTATGCTACGCCAGCCCCATCAGAGTACTTGATTACTTGGAAACTTATTTTATCTGTTTGTAATACATGATATGATATGTTTTTAATGTCTATATATGGGAATTTTTATTTCATTTTGATGCTGTTGTCTACTCATTGCAGGTAATGATTTGGAACCACTTGTATTGTTCCGAATCATAGAGGTTTTGCAGTCAGCCTATAAATCTGCACATATTCAGATTGCAGACCACATTAGTTTCTTCATCACTTTGCTTGCGCGTTTCAGAGTTTTCCCTGGTATTGTTTACTATATTCTATAGTGCAAATTCGTCCATGTTATGATTATCAAATTTGTCTAGGCTATATCCATCTGAGCTTGTCTGACAGATTTAGGATTTTGATGATTTGGTTAATTCAATCTGAGAAGGTATTTAATTTTTGCAGATAATATATATCCTGTTATAGGTAGCAATGCAAACATCTCGAATCGTGAATTTTTCAAGTCAGTCACCAGCCGTGTTTGCTCATACATGTCAGAAATTGGTGATAAGTCTCTTGTTTTTCAGATGGTAGAGAAAATAGTGATTGATCAAATAGTAAGTGGACTAGACTGTGCTTCATCTGTTTATGTATTTTTTTTGGTTCTGCTAATGTCCTTTAAATTCTTATACTTTCTTGGAATAGGCCTTACAGTTGCAGCAATGTTTTTTTTTTTCAGTCACTAAAACCAGCTTTAGACAATGTATGTGCAATGCTCAGATTGCTAATTATGCTGGACTCCAAACCCACAAAACTTTCTGAACAGAGTATTATTACTCTAAGCAATTTCCTTTCCGGATATCTGATAGATGTTGTGCATGTAAGTATTTTTTTTTTTCTGCTTAACATTTGATTTCAGGTTGTTTGAACTATGAAGTGTTTCTTATCTAATTGCTCTGTATATTTCATATCTTCCTTTTTAAATTGTGCTAGCAGTGGTTAGTTCTTGATTCTCATTATAGTTACTTTGTATCGAGGAAAATAAGGGAAGCGGGGAAATCTGTTGAGTGTTGATTAAAGTATTTTCCATTATTTTGACTGTAAAATGAGAATGGAAATGGAATGGAAATTGGAATTTTTAGGCCCTTCACAGAACTAGTTTTGTGCTTCCTTGGCTTTTCTAACGCGTTTGCTTTTCTTCAGTGCTTTCCAGAAGACACTGATGAATCCAGCCTCTCCATACGACTACATACACGCCGTTATTATTTCCTACCTGGCCTTTTCTTGTTTAATAGAAGCCAAAAACTTCTGAAGCTGGTGTTGAACGTAATGGTATCATTGATAGCTGAAAGTGGTGCACTAGTTTACTCTCGTAATTATTCCCAGTATGCCACAGATGTTCCTAATAGGATAAATGCAATTGTGTCTGTCCTCCTACTGATTTGTAAGGATGCTAAAGTTCAGCGAGTTATTGCTTCGTTCACAGATGAGATTGACCGTGTTTCACAGGGGATTAACCGTTTACAGGTATAGTTATGCACCTCATTTGTAACAATTAGAAATATGACGATAAATATCATTATACTAATGATTGCAATTGTTTTAAAGATAATTAGACATAAGAGGCTATCTGCTACTTAACGGTTAAATAGAGAAATATAGTTTGTTATATTGTAATCTATTAAGTTTTCATATCAAATATATCTGCCGGATTTATGCCTGTCTGCCACTGTGTAGTCAGATGATTTATAGATGTATAATTATTATAAAATGTCACATTCCTTCAGCGACATATGTTCTAAATTTACAGTGTCAATGACATCTCTAAGGAAAATCAGCAGAGCTTTAATTTGAAATGGGGTGTGGAATCATTATCTAAATAGCTTGATTTGGCATTTATGGATTTCATTATCTGCTGCCTCCAGGATAGAATGCCCTTGAGTTGTATATAGTGAAAAAGTCAAGTTCCGTTTCAAAAGATATCCCATAAGTACACTGATAGTTTTATAAAGAAGTCAGCTGATGTCTTTAAGCTTTTAAGAAGCGCAGTTTGGGATCCAAGTAGGGATGCAAATGTAATTCTGTTCATAGCTTGGATAAATTTGCGGAGTGATGCAGCAATATTTTTTCCCCCAAGTATTGATGTCAATTTGAAAATGAAAATATGTAGATCCTACTTAGGTCTTGATTGGTAGAAGGTTCATGCTGTCACATTCTGTTCTTTTAATATTCATTTTAATGTATTTTGTTTGAATCTCTTATATTTTATGCAGTCCTCGAAGGAGATCAACATGACTATTGAAGAAAAACACAAAGTACAATGCGCATTTGATCGACTTGAGATTGCGAGAAGTGTATTACCCAAAAGAACGCTACCAATATAGGAAGATTTGTGTAAGCCAGGTTAGTCTTTTGACTTGAACTATCGTTGTTAGTCACGTTCTTTTTGTCCTCCAATTTTTCTGTCATGTCTATTGAGTATATTCAACTAAGTTGTTGCCATCAAGTAAAGATATCTCATAACCGTTACATGGCTAGGTTGGAACAGGTCATTCCTTGCACCATGATGTATGGTTTTTATTCGCGTCACTAAAATATGCGAGTCATGATTCTTTCTGTTGCCAAGATTATAGTGCCATCATTACTTGACGTGTTATTCATTAATCATTATGAGTCTGCATTTTTTCTTTGTGTTGGTGGTTTTCTTGTTAGGTATTTTCTTTCGGGATGAACTTGTTCTTGATAACAGAGCAGTTGCCTGTAAACATCTCACCTCTTGTTTGCATTCTTACAGAGATATTCTTTTACCTGATCGAGTGAGTGAGCTGAGCACATGACTAATAGAGAAGAATGCAATATCGAGTATTGACGGTCTCTTATGATGGATAGAGGCAGAGCTGCAAGTTAGGCCTTGATCTCATCATCAATTTTGTATCTTAATTCTTCCCCCCTAGTTTTTTACTGTTACCATGGCCAATTTTGTTACCATGAGTTCGAGAAACCAAGAAGCAAAACATAGCACATCCGCACAGGGTGCAAAATTAAGGATTTTTTGTCTTGTATTATATTTTACATGTATAGCTAGTTTATGTTTTAAATTGAATTTGTTGATATAGAATTTATTGATGCTTTTTGAAAACATTCTCAATACAGAAAAGAGATACAATTTTCTTGCTCAGATGAACCAATCTGCAAAACTTGAACATGGTTATGGTTTTTTT
>JAYMTH010002401.1:0-12689 GCA_036897465.1 Pelargonium australe
TTACCCTCAACTTTTTTATATTATTTATATTTTGTTCTTAATATGCAACTGGAAAATCTGGATCATGGGTCTCCATTGGCACCTGAGAAATGAGAGAGTTTGGTTCTGTCACTCAAAATCTGGTTCCATTGTGAGGGCTGAGAGGCTTTTTGAAATGCTTATAGTAAAGGTCAATTTTTGAGGGTTTAGAAATAGAAATGGTCAAGTTGTAGTAACTTGAAGAGGTCAGTTCTGAAGAAAGATATTGTTGTTTTGAGGCAAATGGGTGTTTGAATTGTAGCTAGCTACAAGCTACAGCTACATTAATAATACTGATACTGATTTAATTAAACAACATGATGTAAGTTTCATTAAATACAACATATAATAATCATCATCCCAAATCCCAATCCAATACCATGTGATGTTACAGAATTCTCATCCCACAACCAGCAAGCTATGATTTGTTTTAAGGTTTTTGGTGATTCCAATGAGGAACTGAAATAGAAAAAATAACTTAAAAAGAATATTTATTTTGAGACGGACGTCTCAAATACATATTTACCGTCACTAAAAAAAGCTCGAACTTGAGATCCGCTTGAGCAGCAACTTGGTTGAAAATATATAAAACTGCACAAAACAAGGGATCAAATTGCTGGTTTTATGTATTGAAAAAGAAGTCAAAATAAGCATGCCATTGTTCGTAATATAAGAGAAAACAGCAGTTATCATTGTAAAATAAAATTAAACTAAAACAGCAAACTAATAGCAAAGTGCAACAAGGTCCCTTGATTAGCAATATAACTGAATGTTTTTTTTTTTTTTTTTTTTTTTTTTTTTTAAATTATTTAGTCAATTACTGTTTTATTCAGGCCACCATGTCTGCTTATTGTGCTTTCTTCTTATGCTAATAGGTTATAGTCAATGACAAGTTAGGTTGTTCCACTACTGACTAACCTTTATCTCTTTCTTTGAATTTCTATAACAATTTGTATCTAATTTATAAAGTAAACACAATAAGTATAGAATTCTGATTTTGAGTTTCTTTTTGTTCATACTTCATATGTTTATTTACTCTCTCTTTTTTCTTATTTTATTTATTTATTTATTTATTACATTGCACTCTCCTTACAGAGCTTGACTGTAACAGTGAACATTTCTTGATTTATAAGTAAAGCAGATACCTATAATAAATTATTATCTAACAGTACACCAATACAGAATATGAGGGGAGATTTGCCCTTTAGTTTCCTTTTGACTTTATCTAGCATTTGATATAATGTGACCAATGTGTACGTGTTTTGGTCTTGACATCTAATTTGACGAACGAAACTCATACAAAGTCAATTGAATACACACAATCAAACAGAATTATCGATACTTCTAGTTGGTTGATGATGTGACAATCGAATAATAAAAGATGAGATTAATATCACTGATGATGTATGATGGCATGCTATTCAATTTGGAATTCAAAAGTCTAAAATTCTAATTTTAAAACTTAGACACCAAAATCATTTCTAATTTTGGGTGAATGGTTGTATTAAACAAACATCTCCATGAAACACTGCCCTGATTCACCTTCTGCTCCCATTGTCACTCAACAATACAAGTTAAAAGTTCAAGTGCTGTTTTACTATTTAAAATTTCGTATATTTAAGTTCGTGTAGGTACGAAAACAATGCAATGCACAACTAATGAGTGTATATTGTCCTCTCCAAGAACAAGAGGAAATAGTATTCTACTGGTTCACTTTCATCACTGCAACTAATGGACTGGGACCTAGTGTGTTTCATAGATCAAGGCACTTGGGTTTCACTTAATCTGCAACTGTAGAATACTACTTTTTCATATGATAACACCTCTGAAAGCGATTCGACACAACAAAAACTACCAGAATATTCACAGAAAATGGAAAGATCCAATCTGTTATAGCGCTATAAAACCAGACAGCATACCTGTTTGCTGCTTTCACTTATAAATGCTGCACTACCACTACAATAATAATGCCTCCAACTGCATTTCAAATTTCACACAATACTGTACATTGATGTGGAGTTTGTGCATATACTGTAGACAATAAGCTCCACCTTCCTCGCCTGTGGGACATTTAAGTTCGCTGCTATAATTGGGAACCTCTGAAACCAAGAAACCGAACAAAATTATATCATGGTTCAGGATATAGTGCAAGATATGTTAGTGCATATGCAAAAGGAGCCCATAACTTTATGACAAGATCTTATTTTTTTTATCAGCGTGACAAGATCTTATTAAACCCATCAGATATATATAAGGGCATTAACTGTTGAAGTGAATGTATATTGCACAACTATCTATACAAATATATGTCTACAGAGTAGTATATTTTCACAAAATGGTACCTGCCTAAAATGATATTCACTATATGGCCTCTACTCGAGCATATGGACAAATATAGTCAGGTTTGATTCTCTACGACCAGTCCAATACCAAGGCAACTTTCCCTGATTGGCAAGTAGCTGATTCAACATCTGAGTCCATTGTTCAGGATATTTACCATTCCATTTACTTGACCAGAATCAGCCCCCATGGAGACGAGCTCAAAGTTGTAACTTCTTTAACCTGGTAAGGAGCTAGAATTTCTGTCTATGAAGTCTTAGGTTATTTCGGACAAAGAGGAGATCCTCCATCCTCTCTGCTCCCAAACAGTTGGACATTTCTCGAGATGTAAAATCATTGTCTTGCCAAATTTCTTGGCATGATGTAACACTAGAGACTTGACTCAGAACCTTTATAGCTAAAGTCTGCAAGTGAGGTGTTTCAAACCCGAAATTCTCCCACCATGTAACTGGGTCCATTTTATCCCTACAGTCCACAGCATCTTCCTCGCCTAATGACCCCTCTAGCCGCCAGAATGAGCTGAGTTGCTCTCTAAGAACCCGTCTGGCTGAGCTTTCACACTCGTATATTTCCAACGTGGTTTTCTAGCCTCGCATCACGGTTTTATCCTTGGATTGACCTTTCCCAAAGTATCTAGGATTGAGAATATAACCTGTGGCATGAAGAGGGGAAAATAACACATCCCACCTGTTCTCTATCAGCACTTCTAATTGATTAAATGCAATGTCATCAATACTCTTACTCCTAACAGCTTCAAGTGTTTGAACACGCCATTCGTGGACAGCACCCATGACAGATTTGTCAATGTTCAGAGTAGCAAGTAATCTCAGGAAAGGTTCAAATAACTGCAACAGCAGTTGGACCCTGCTCCAGAAATCATCCCTCAAAATAGCAGCTTCTATACTGATGATGTCTTCTGGAACAGTGAGCTTCCACTGTTTCCACTCTTCACTGGCAATCAAGTCTTGTAAAATGTGCTTCGTCTCAAAAATTGTCTGGACAATGCGATAGTAAGGCGCAAACTTGGTGACAAGCGGATCAGCTCTCTTTCAGAGCTTTAATGCATACACATGGGGAAGAACGCTGAAATGTCACTATACACTGTTGAATTTCCTTTGCACATAAAACTACAGGTTTTATCCAATCCAGTTCAGCTATTTCTCCCAAAAACAGGCGGATTGAATTTGAAGTGCAAGGAGACCAAAATATGTGTGGGAACTTCGAATAAATTAGGGGCTCAGCAGTCATATTTGCATGACCAAGATCTGATATTATCTGAATAACATTTGCAGGCCCAACTTCCATGATTGCCTCACTCAGGATACCAGTGAACACATTTTCTGCTCTATCACCATCGTTTATATCTACTTCCTTCAAGAACACGAGTCCTCTTGGACTTGAGACAAAAATATTGAAGTAGCAAGCTTGCTTGTTATCGAAGTGATTGACACAGAGTATCGTGCAGCCTGTGTGAGGCCATGATTCCCTAATTGGAGCCGTTGTTTTCCCAATCCTTCCCTTTTCTTTACTTAGAAAGACGCTAGAGAGGTTACTCACTGATGGAGGCTCATAACCAGGACCAAAAGTGCCAACTGCTTTCACCATTTCTTGGAAGTACGAAGACTTAACAACATTGACGTTTAGTCCATCAGCATACAAAAATCTGGCCACTACATCATCCACATCTTCTTTGGTGATAGTTTTCTGGACAGAGGTAAAACTGGAATGTGAAGTCCGAATGCGCTTGCTAGGCTTCCCAATTCCAGAAGACTTTTTCATTTTCCGAGCAAGGCGCTCCTCTTCTAGGATCTGAAGTGCTTCTCTCAAAGACCTATCTATTGCTGAGAACCCAAGAAGATGAGCTCTAACACGTGAATATGATCCATTATATCGTAGATTGCAGTGGTTACATTTCCACCGCTTTGTCCCGCTTCCCTTGTCAAACCCGCCAAACACACTAACATGTTTCCATCCCCACTTATCGGATTTCGGTAGCATACTATCTAGCATGAAACCATTCACCACAAAAGAGTTATGAAAGGAAAAAGAAGAAGAAGCAATTAGTCAATCTTCTTACAAATATGATAGTAAATGACATTACAAAGCTTCATTAATAATATCACTATATAAGCAAACAAATAAGGGAATTACTTAGAGAGTCTAACTCTAAACATCCACATATCTTATGGTTTCAACTATCAAATCATGCATTAATCATTAAGATTAGTTTCTTCATGATAAGAGTGCCACTTTTCCACCCAGATCACATATTGCAACACCAAATCCATAATGTGCATAAATTGCTACTGTAGTCTGTAGATCATATATTAGTATCGACCCTGTAAATACCAAATTCATAGAAGATAAACCAGATTCTGGAAACCATTTCTCACCAATATGGCTTTACCGAGAGCCGAATCCTCCAATTCTACCTGACCTAAACATCCAATAGACCAATGGATTCTACTCGATCAAGGCTACCTCTAGCCTTGCACTCCATGACTGTCATTATTCTCATGTCCCCTCATATCTAAATTGTACAGCAACATCAAGATCCTCATTGTTTGGTTTTACCCGAACTGCCCAAGTTTTAGATGACCATTACACTATCACACAATGCCCCCCAAAATTAGCTAATTATACAGAGTACCAATCCTTTTGACACGCATTTGCTTCTACTTGTCAATTGGTGATCCATTTCTCTACCAGGCAGTTAAAAAATTATCAAACACCATTGAAACCCAGCTTTGGTATTCAATTTCACTCCTTCCTTCACACACACAAAAGAAGAAAACAAATTCAGCTGCTGGTCTGACTCAGTACTAATTAGCAATTAGGGCTTGCATTGACTTGTTCATGAATAACCCGTAAACAATTTAAGCAAAATAGAGCAAAATGTGAAGAAGAATTCACATTAAACTACAAGTTTGCTGTGAAAAATTTGAACTTTATGCAATTCATTATCATATAATAGAAAATCAACGGAAAAAATAAAATTAACTAACTTAATTGGAAAGAAATTGAGAATATATACCTATGAGAAAAAAGTGAAAAGAGGGTTTCGCGGTGGACGTTTCTGGTGTTTATCGGTCAAAGAGAAGATCGAAACTGGCGTTTCTTTTCTCGATACGGTTCGTTAAAGAACCTGAAATGAAACTCTTCTTCGACGCCACTGTGATGTGAAACGCTGCGTTCCGTTTTTTCAGGCTTCCGTTTCTTTTCTTTCATGAAAATAAGAAACGGGCCTGGTGAACCAATAGGCTTATCTGGCAAAAATATGGACAGTACTACAGTAACATAGATATTTGGAAATGGAAAAGGATGATGGTAATTTTTTTTTTTAGAAACGAAAAAACAGCTTTCATTAACAATAATTGATATTCGGATGCAACCAGTAAACTGGCAAACCCAAACTCATACGAGAAGGACATAAAACTCAAAAACACCCAAGTCTTACATCGTTGATCTACAAACTCATGAAGACTCAAACTGTCTCGAACAAGAAACCTCTCAACATAATTGAAAACAGTAAAGCAAACTAAATGAATCTTTTCTTGGATTAACAACCTCATTTTTGACATCTCATGTCCTAACACGAGACCCAACATAGCTAGATCCATAGAAAAACTTCAAACCTTATTTAAAAAAAAAAACATAAAGAGCATAAATAGCATAAAAAACATAAAGAAACAAACCCCGACCGTGAGAACTTATCCCGGATCCCCACCCTACTTGACAGTGGACCGCCACTCCCACCGTCACTCATTGCTCTAGACCTCATTCGTCTAGGCAGACCCTGTTCGCTTGGTCCGCCGTTATCTCCAAGCCCCCTTCTTCCTCGCCTTCGATGGCTAGCATATCCATCGCATCCTCCAAACGTCCAACCATAGCAGTGATCCCGTCGCTTCAACCAACTTTACAACACCACTCCCTCCTTCCAAAACCGTGCACTATCGGATCTAAACAGATCTCCGACCGCACCGTCCTTGCTGTCGAACAACGCCCCCCGCTTCTCACCGCTACGAGATCTCCACACCGCCGCCGCCTCTGAACCTTTAACGCCAAAAACCCTAAAAAAAACTCCATTGCCAACTAGAGCAGACCGACCACAAATAGGATGATGGTAATTTTATTATTCATTATGTTGTAAATTTGTCCCCAATTTAGTTTATGCTCAAATTTAGCTTAATTGTATATTAACATAATACTTGCACCTAGTTGTATTTCATATTTAACATGTTAATTTTGCACCTAATGTTTTGTCAATTTGTGTAGAACAAATATGAATTTACTTCGAATACATAACATCATTAACACGTTTAATAGCTTAACATAAAAGCACTTCGCAAGTTGAAGTCGTTTTATTCTAGTAGGAAATTAGTTTTCCAATGAATTTGCAAGGATGGTCTAACTAACTACAACTAAAGTATAATAAGAAAGAAAACAATGTTATCAAAGTCTAAATGGTGTAACCCTCCAATTTTACACTTGAAAGTATGTTCGAACGTCTCGAAGTTACCTTTTTCTTCAAGATCGAAAAGATTATGTTTTGGTTTAATATATATAAATATAGTAATTTGTTTGAATATCTCATGCAAACAATTAGGAGTATATCATAATCATATAGTACATGCAGTGTCCGGATCTGAACCTGAATGAATGGTGAGGACCCTACGCTACTCATCCGCATAAATATGGTACCCTAGCCTCCACCCACAAATGTTTCAATACATTGCTACAACTTCTTAAATGCTGGTAGGTATATACATTCAAATAAGACACTGTAAATTTATTGAGCTACTACACTGTTGCTTTGTCCCACAATATTTATATCATATCGTTTCGTATTATTTGGTTAAAATTTTAACATGTGTAACTTTTTTGTGGCCACACACATTATCTAGGTGAAAGATAGACTCTTGAAATCTCTAATTTTTTGAATAAGTTGTAACTAACAACGGGTGTTAAAATCGTGGAGTTGGAACGACCTAGAAAATGGAAATTATTTGGTTGATATCATTGAAAGAGCAAAGCTAAATAATTGTCCTTGGATATCCGGTTGTGATACCATTTATGAGCTATGAACGCGTTAGGAATACTATGCTAACTATTCTAATTCACTTTAACAATGATTTTGTGTTTAAAGATTGTCGGTGTAAGTATCATGAATATAATATAATAAGCATAAGCATTTAATCACACGTTAGAAGAATATATGTTGTTTAACAAACATGTCAACAATATTCACATACAACATTTCATTTTGTTAGAATTGTCGACTTTGTACAAATCCCCGATGTTAGAGAACGGTTCGAGGCCAATGGAGTGTTCATACACGGACGTGTCATTCTCCATGCCCTTCGACTTCATTATGCATTGATCATATAATCACTCAAGCTACAATTTTCATTAAGCACAATATCGATCCTCCATTCAAATGTTTGTTTATGAACGTCATTTGAAGCTACGCAAAACTTCGTCTTATCAAAATTTCTTATGCACTTCTCTTTTTTCTTCCTTTTACCAAAATGTATTCCCTACATAAATAAACAATTAACAAACAAGTCCTTAGATAGTACTGTGCCTTTTGATTCAGCAGAAAAAAAAAACGAAAAAAAGAAAAAAAAAAGAAGAAAAAAAAGTAAGAGCTGGAAGAGAATTAGGCCCCGAGCTACCTCAAATGTCCTATAGATGTAGATAATTAATGATGCACTTGCAACAAAAGGGTTATATGATCATTCGTCCCTATGCAAGCTTTGAATGGTAAGTAGAAACTATGGTTGAATGGTCAAAAGAACGTGCAAATGGGCAGTAACTATTACTTCATCCGTCTTAAAATGAGTGTTATCTTTTCTATTTTGAGAAAAGTTAAGGAGAAATTAGTTAGTGTGATATGTTTACCATTGTATCATCATGATCATGTGTTGAAAGATCGTAACTAACTTTTTATAATGATATTATTGACAATTCATGCATAACTAACTTACTAGAAAATGAAACAAGACATTCATTTTGAGACAAAAATGCAAGAGAAACAAGACACTCATTTTGAAACGGAGGGAGTACATATTTCAGGTCTCTAAAAATAAGTGACAATTTTGATAAAAGAGAAGCAACAATTTGAACTATCATTTTTTCATTCTAACTAATATAATTGACATTGGTTTTATAAAGTGAAAAAAAAAAATCAAATTAAATTCATGTTGATGACATGCCTATTTCTAACAACATTATTTCAAATTTGTCACCATATCTCTAAAAAAAAAATTCTAAATTGAAGAACAAACCCTATAAAGAAGAAATTACAACTCTATATTTTTTTGTGTGTACTGAAAAATATACTTATTTTTGGAGGGAGTAGTAATTAAAGAGGCAGCTGACTAGTTGACACATTTCAAAGATGTCATGGAGGCTTATTATATAATAGTTGTATTGTTTTGTGTGTCCCTCAGTTCTCACATATCAACTTCTTTTCTCTCTCTTGCATTTGGTGAGAAGCAGAAACTGATGGGTACAACAGTTGATCCAAAAACAGATCTTGATCATTTTAAAAAAGACCAGCTTGATGCTGGTGCTCTTTTTGTTCTTAAATCCAAAGGTACATGTTCCATGCTGGGTCTCTTCTTCTTCTCCTCCTCCTTTGTAAACACATTTTTTTTAATAAACAAGCGTACCAACCGAGATTCGAATATGATATATATATATATATACGTATGATTTTGATGAATGCGTGTAAATGTAAATATGTAAAAAAGTGCAGGATCGTGGTTGCACAGTGGGTATCACTTGACAACATCGATAGTAGCTCCACCACTGCTGAGCCTTCCGTACGCAATGGCAGCTCTGGGTTGGGTTGGTGGAGTTTTGTGTCTGCTCATTGGAGCTGTCGTCACATTCTACTCCTACAACTTGATCTCTTTGGTTCTTGAACACCATGCTCACTTAGGTCATCGCTATCTCCGCTTCAGAGACATGGCTCACCACATTCTAGGTATGTACCGGAAATAGCGAAAAGTTAGTTAATGTGGTACAATTTTTCATATTCGTGCTCCATGTGCGCTTGTAGAGCTTGTAATTCATAGTTTGAGAAAAATTTGTTTGTATTCAAATTGAAAATGTCTAATTTGATTCCGAATATCTGCTGCATTTTAGTCTACAACCAGTAATGATATTTAGTTGAGCCCTAACTATTTATTAAAGATATTTAGTTGGCTCTGTACTCCCTGCCATTCTCATTATTAAAGATAACATTGATGGAGATAACATGGTCCCTCAACTCTCAAGTTTTGGTGAATTAGACCAAAATAACTAGCTAGGTTCTTCCAACAGTTATTCAAATAGAGAGATCGTGTGTCGGACCGACATACAATCTCTCTATTTGAGTATATATATAGAATCATAGAATAGAAACGGGTGAGAGTGATTGTTTCATGTTGTGGAGCTAAACAAATAGTGAGAAGTTGACATTGGGCCTTTCTTTTTATGGGCTGAACATCGTGTATTGGATATTTACAGGGCCACAATGGGGCCGATATTACGTGGGCCCAATTCAGTTCATGGTCTGCTATGGTGCTGTTGTTGCTTGCACTTTACTGGGTGGCCAATGCATGAAGGTTAGTTTGGTCATTTTCTCATTTGCATTAAGCCTAGTCCTAACACACCCATGGGCCATGACCCAACCAATGAATATCACTAACAATCCATGTGTTTGGTTTCAGGCAATATACTTGATATGTAGCCCAAATGGATCAATGAAGCTCTACCAATTTGTGATCATATTTGGATGCTTAATGCTTATTTTAGCCCAAATCCCATCTTTCCACTCTCTAAGACACATCAACCTCATTTCCTTGCTTCTATGCCTTGCCTACAGTGCTTGTGCCACTGCTGCCTCCATCTATATTGGTAACATTTCTAATTAATTACCACTAGGCTTCATTTTGTTTACCGCTTAGAGAATCAGGTGGCTCATGAATTAGCTATGTTGTCCGGTTTTGTATTTGCGTCACAGGAAGTTCACCAAACGCTCCAGAAAAGGACTATTCCCTGAAAGGCGACACAAAGACTCGAATTTTTGGCATGTTCAATGCCATAGCCATCATTGCCACAACCTTTGGCAATGGCATCATTCCAGAAATTCAGGCAACTTTGGCTCCACCAGTGAAGGGCAAGATGTTCAAGGGCCTATGTGTTTGCTATGCAGTGGTCACTGTCACTTTCTTCAGTGTAGCCATCTCTGGCTACTGGGCTTTTGGCAACCAAGCTCAAGGCCTTGTCCTCACCAACTTCTTGCACAATGGCAAGCCTTTGCTCCACAAATGGTTCCTTCTCATGACCAACATTTTCACCATCCTCCAACTCTCCGCAGTTGGTGTTGTAAGATCTCAAAAACTCTCTATCTCTCTCACCTTAAAAACCTTATATTTGTCAACTAGGGTAGGGTGGGCACTTGCTTACTACAACCCACCCCTAGCTCCGCCATAAAAAAATCTTCTATTTGTTTGTTACAGGTTTATTTGCAGCCTACAAATGAGGTTCTTGAGAGAGAGCTCGGGGACGCGAAGAGCACAGAGTTCTCAGCCAGGAATGTGATCCCCAGGGTGATATTTAGGTCTCTGTCTGTTGTTGCAGCCACTACAATAGCAGCCATGCTCCCATTTTTTGGAGACATCAATTCAGTGATTGGAGCTTTCGGTTTCATGCCTTTGGACTTCATTTTGCCTGTGGTTTTCTTCAACCTCACCTTCAAGCCCTCGTTGCGAAGCCCTGTTTTCTGGCTCAACATGACCATTGCTGTGGTTTTCTCGACCTTGTCCATCATAGCAGCTATTGCAGCGGTCAGGCAAATCAGTCTCGATGCCTACGCTTATCGACTATTCGCTAATGTATGAATAAAACATATTTGCAAGCTTTTCAAGACTAAATAGGATCATAAATTTTCATAACCCATGACAAATTAAAAAGAAATGGCAAAAATTATTGACTAAAAACTTCAAAATTCCCCCAAAAAGAAAAAAACTTAATAGTCTCAAATGATCATACTAACAAAAACTTTCTACATAAATGTTATAGCAATGTTGTAGCAAACACCTAGCTAATACAGTAAAGAACCAAACTTGGTCATCATATTGTAGGGATAGCCTGAGGAGCTCCCGAGGCGTCATCTCCTCCGCCAGATGGTCCTCTCGGAGTAGATTCATCGACGGGGCACTTTGTTTCGTCCACATCTTGGATGATGAAGCTCCCCACAACAATCTGATAAATTAAAAGATCACACCCAATAAGCAAACTACACCAAGTACGATAAATTTATAGTGAAAAATTATTCGGACAAACAAAATCACAATTTTGCTATAAACTATCATACAAAAAAGCATGAGATAATGAGAGAAATGGGCTACCATAACCGGATGTGCGGCTATGAGAGGTCCGGCAATCTGACCGCCGATGGTCTGTCCGGCATCGTTAGCCAGACAAGCATGAAACGTCCCGTTCCTTTTGTACACACCATCCATCTTGGTGTGTACACTGCATGTTCCGCTAATATGTTGTAGCGGGTAAATGTTCTGAAAAGGAAACAAATGGTCGTTACAAGTATTAAGTAAGATAAGTAGTTGATTTCAATTGTTCCCTCGAGCTCTTAGGTTTCAGTCACGCTTGCTGATTGAAAAAAAATACTTTATGATACAAAGAAATGGATCAATGTATCAATGTATGGGAGAAAGCATGAGATCTCACATCATTTCGGAGGATACCGCAACTAGAGACAATTGGTTGTGACAAAACGGAGCTTGAAACCGCGCCAACCACACTCATCACAAAAATTGTTCTTGGGCTCATTTCTTCGGCAAACGATGAGAGTCTCATTGCCACGTCCTGGTCATTACAAAACATCGTGAGAGATTTGAAAGAAGGATAAGGAAATGGATGCGAGAGAGTGATTTGGTTTCAGCGTATCAAATAGTACCTCTCCAGGAGCAACAACCAGAGCATGAGCTTGAAAATCTATCCGGGCTGGCGCAGCAAAGGAGTCCTTAGACGGTAAGTGGGTAGGCGCGGCAGGAGAGTCCTTAGACGGTACGTGGGCAGGCGCGGCACGGGAGTCATTAGACGCTAAGTCTGCATATATTGGAGAGAATATAAAGAAGTTTGTATGTGAGAACCAAATAATACAAATACATTGCGATCGAACACAAACAATGATAGGTGATAAGGGCTTGTTTAGGCCGGCTGATATATAGTTGTCATGAAACGACAACGGTTTTCTGACTAGGGTAAAAATATATCTAGATTTGAGGTTGACCCATGTCTTCTCTAAGTTATAGTTTTTT
>JAYMTH010002402.1:0-12688 GCA_036897465.1 Pelargonium australe
GTTTCAAACTGATGTTTTGTTTCTTTGCAGTGCCAACCGTGGGGACAGTTTTGACAGGGAAATTGACAGTGAAAATAAGCAGCATAATGACTTCATTATTCTGGTATGCTCAAGGAGTCACCGGATTGATTCCAATACTTTCCATGGATTTTAAAAAATTCCTATTGATTCTATATTTTAGTTTTGCACATCTACTTTGGATATGGCAATCCGTTGGCCTAGGGTCAAAGAAGATGAAAATTTCCTTCTTTAGAGGTGGTGATGCTACAGCTTATCTCATAGAAAATGTAAAGTAAAATTTAAGGCCTACATACAAAAAACTTAACATTTTTTAGTTTGAATATTTTAGGTTATTGAAGAACAAACATTTGCAATTAAAAGACCGTCATTTTTTTCTCATTATTCCTTAAGACCTAAAACGTGTGCACTATTTAGAGTCTCCTAAACACTTCACATTCTATTTTTGACTTCAAATGCATATTTTCTTGTCTTTTGTTTGAACTAGCTGAGCTTTTATCTGTTTTGGTGCGGACTTACCCAATTTACCTAATCACCTTTGTATTGAATCCTAATGCATGGGGTCCAAAAAACATAATCTCCTTTGCACAAACATTTCACTTCTTCTGTCAACAGGATAATCATGTCGAAGCAGCGGAAGAGGTTCCGAAGAAGGTTAAATTGTTCTTTGCTTCTGCTGCCGATAAATGGGACGCTGAGTTCTATGCTAAAGTCAATGATGATGTTTATGTACATATTGGTTAGTATCATCATTACTTAGATTAGGAACTGGATTATCTATGGTTTTCTTTTTTCTTCTTTTTTTCTTTATACGTTGATTCAACAAATATACCTTGCACTTAATCTCCTCGGAATAACATTATTGTTCATATCATTTTATTGCATTCTATATGTGAACATGCCTTAGTAGCTGTTCCTTTTCTTTTCTGCCCAGATCTCTTGGGAAATACACTTGCAACTTATTTGAACAAGCCACGTGTTTATATTGGGTGTATGAAATCGGGAGAAGTATTCTCTGAACCGTAAGTTTACTTTGAAGTTATTTGTTTTTAACAAGACGTTAATTGAAGTCAAAATGTCTTCTATTGATGTGGTATTTGTGATTACTGGTCTTTTGCAGGAGCCACAAATGGTATGAACCAGAATGGTGGAAATTCGGTGATAAAAATTCGTAAGTCTCATTTTGCTATTTTTTTGTCTTTGCAATTACACAAATAAACATTCATGTCATGATTAGAGGACCTGGTGGCCTGCAATCTGCTTTTTACGCTACCAGGTTCTCCAAGTTCACTCCAAAATCCTTCTGGACCTTTCTACACATCTTATCAGAAATGATGGCCAAAGCACTAGAACAGAAAAATCCAAGTTCTCTTCTGAAATTCGAAATCAAACATAAGTTAAAAAAAATAAGAAGAAGCTGTGGAGCCATTTAATTTTGTTTTTTGGCCTGTTTCGCATGTACTATGTGAATTTCAACCCAATCCGTTGTCATCATTATCGAAGCCCATTGTTGCCCCATCAGCATTATTAAAGCATTCCCGGTATTCTGGAAAAGAAAAAAAAAAAAAAAAAAAAACTTATTTATCTTGTTCACTTTCAGTTACTTTCTGCACTGATCGCGCTCTATATTATTTAGCTGGGACATGCACAATGACTAGCTCCACTCTTTCTTGTGCCTGACAGATACTTCCGTCATGCTTCAGGAGAGATGTTTGTTATATCTCGAGCTTTAGCCAAATTCATATCAATAAATAGGTACCTTCTTTTCTTTATTGGTGCATAAATACCGTAACCTAACACAATACGGAGATGGTATTGATTTTTGCTTATCAAATATGCAGATCTATCCTCCGTACATATGCTCATGATGATGTCAGTGCTGGATCCTGGTTCATCGGGCTTGATGTCACGCATGTAAATAACAGGAAGTTTTGTTGCTCATCTTGGTCATCAGGTCTCTCTCTTTTTCTCCTTCTCTCTCCACATGCACGCTTGCATGACCTTAGTATCACAATCATACCATTTGACTTGCATACCGATACTTGGAAATGTGGCAATATTCAATATATCTTGCGTAGCGCTGGCAATTCATGTTGACGTGTTGTGTTCATGTCGTGTTAGATGTGTTATATGAGCCAAAACAAACACAACATGTTTGATAATTGTGTTGGTGTGTCAAATTCACGTCATTTTTGCCTCAAACAAGAGATTAGATGAGTTGCAGTTGAAGTTGCTCCCATTCTCCGCTTTCACTCTCCCTCCTCAGGCGCAATAGATTTGCACAATAAATGTAGAGCTGTGAGTGAGAGAGCGCATGTATTTGAACAATAATCGTGTAAACGTGCCGTTCGTATAACACAGGTCCAACATAAACACAACACTATTATAAACATTTGTTGAGCCCAAACACGCTCGAATCATGCCGTGTTTGTATCAGATCACGCGTCGTGTCCTAAATTGCTAACTCTAATTGCATGCACGCGTCCAAGCACATGCCTAAGCCGGCAAGTTTGAGCATATATTCTGTGTTGCAGGAGCTATATGTGCAGGTGTTTGAGTTACTATACTGCATCTATTCGACGCTTGCTGTTTGTTCGCTGTGAAGTTTTGGCACTCAACGCATACTAGCCATCTCCGGAAGTTGATTCTGAGATTCTTGATCGAATCAGTGGATACTGACTAACATGAAACCGTTATATATAGTTAAAAGAAATCGCAGTAATGCTCTTATGAAATGTGATGTATCAACTATGATACCTGTGGGTCAATTCTTTCATTCATGGATGTGTATAGAAAGAGAGGCAATAGGCTATTTTTCTTCATTTTCTGATCCTCTTTGTTGAACTGATTAGCTCTGATCCTGATTTGGCTTTCTCAATGTACTAAAAAAAAATTACTTTAGCTATTTGAAAGATGAAATAAAGTTTTGCTTATTTGAGTCTTCGGATTGTTTTTTTTTTTTTTTTCTTATTCTCCTTGAACAGGTAACCTATCCCTACGTCAGCGAATAACCGAGAATAGAAAACTTTAAAATTGAATTGAGTAAATATCAAATCGGATTTTGAATGATTGTAGTTTTGAGTTCAAATTGTCAGCTCTAAATAAGACTATGATATCAACAAACAAATTGGCTTGAAAGCAAATCAAGAGAAAGATGGGTTTATTAAATTTTTGTTACAAAAGTGATGAGGTCTTTTAAGAGCACATTGTTGAGAAAGCAAAATGGTAGAACAGATATAAGCTACTGTCATGGAAAACACACTATACAAATTAACATAGACTTTAGTAAATCTCTCATGAAGAGCTGTTCAGGAAATGAGCCAAAGCCTTATCCGTGTCGTTGTCGTACATGACCAAGGCTTCTGCAACGTTGTTAGATGAAAATCCCATTTCTCGTAGGAGGGTGAATCCATTGACGAATTCCCGAACCTGAAGAAAAATATATATAACCGTCATTTAGTCGGGGAAAGTTAGTTTGTACCACATAAACACCCCTATCAAGTCCTATCCAAAAATATCAGCATCCCCAAGCCTGTATACTAATATTCCCGGGAAGAGCTCAAAGATAATACCTTGGTTGGGTTGTCTCCATAGTTTTGAACTGCAAGAGGAACAGCTTCTCGGTTCAGCCCTGATGCAATGTATTTGCTTACAACAGGATCCGCGACAGAACCCTGCAAGGAAGATAATGTCCAGTTTATACATGATAAAATGTAAACTAATTTCATGAACAAATCCCGTATTCAGGACAAATATGTTTGTCTGATATGAATACATTGACAAAAATAATTTAAATATGAAGTTAACATAAGATGACATAAAGGAGCTACAAGTTTGTTCGTGCATAATAACTAACAGGATCAAGTCACAATTTTTTAAGAGAGAAGACCATTTGAAACACAGAAAGTGAACAACTTGCCGTTGAAGATGATGAATCTGAATTTCTGGAAGCTAGGTTTTCCAGCCCAAGCCTGCTCCAATTTTGATTCTCCTTCTCTGCTTCAGCTAAAATTCTTCTTTCAATTTCAAAATCAAACTGGAAATTGCTCCGTGGAATATCTCCCATTTGTGGCAGCATATGAGGCTAAAAGATGAAATGGAAAAAGAAAAAAAAAAAAAAAAACTTCACATTCAAGAACATATGATGTAACTAGAATCAAGTAACAAATGCTGACTGAAAATGGGACTTTTGGTTTGATAATAAAAAAGAGTACAGTAGACTCTTCACTCTTCAGTTCAATCAACAGTACATATCTTGGTACAGGTATGGTTAGGGACACGGCATATAATAAACACTTTCTGTAAATAGATTTATTCAACATACGACAAAGGTCCTTAGCCTAAGCTTGTAAGACTCCAAGTAATAACATAGAAGAAAAGTACAAGGACTAGAAATAAAGGGGAAGGCTGATAATATTTCTAGTACCTTTGTCTAGGGGAAAAAAAAACTAATTCAGAAAATTAACTAGTAAAATATGATCTCCGCTTACCTAAACAACTGAATTGAACTGCACACTCGCGCGCGTGCACACACACACATCATTTTATTCTTCATTTTGTTTCAAATTTTGCTCCATTTGAGTTCTCACATGCTGAGCTTAGTATTTCTATCCTAGGTAATAGGTATCCTCCACTATTCCTCTAAAAATTTGGATAATCCATTACAATATATTTGGTTAGGACAGTATCCATATAATATCTTGTCGCAAAACAGAGATAGTCTAGAGAGCCCTTTAAGCAAAAACCACAGGAAAGCAAAATGACATAAATACAGCGACATAATTTGGGCTAGAGTATAGTGAACAACAATAGGACAATAACCCATCAACAATCAAGAACCAGTCTATAGATGGAGTCACAGAATTCAATGCAAGAAACAATATTCCATAATCTAATTTGCATAAAACCAAGAGGCCTATCATGAGTTACACAAATGACTATGAATGCACTTCATTATAAAGCCAGAATGCAAACGTTTTCTACAATAAAGTATCATCAATCCGTTGATCATAAATGTAAAATCAATCTTACCGGAGGTGTGATCCGGTATTCTGGCTTTATAGCAACCCTAATGCCAAATCCTGCTGCAAAATTAGAAAGAAAAAAACAAACAAACAATTCAGTGCTCTAAACATCTATAAACCACAATTTGACTTGGCAGTCAGACCAGAATATCTGATGAATAAATATTAATTACATGCTCTTCTCATCCAAATATGAGCTAGCTAACAAAACCACAACATCTGTTTTGTTATCAGAAAATTTGAAAAACACACAAAATCCTCCCTTTCCTAACTTCAATATACCAAAATCGAAAAGCTCGTCCACATAGAGCTAATTCAAGCGAATGTTTCCATTCTATAACCCCAAGCTTAGCACTCAAATGATCACATGCGTTCCAACTTCCAACTCCTAACATACTTTCCTCCTGTTTGTCAGGCCATTTCTCGAGAAAATAGGAAAAAGCAATTAAGAGCTCTAAAAAACTATCAACCATAATTTAACTCAGCGATCAGATCAGAATCAAAAAATCGAAACCTACGGTTAGTTACCAGGAATTCTAATGAAAATCAAAACAATACACAAAGGAAAATTAAACAACAATCATTTTTTTGCATCCGAAGTAGAGTTATTTCTGTTGCAACTCCCAACCAGAACTTTCACACCATTTTCTCACACGATAATCTTACGTTCCAACTCCTACATAACTTTCCTCTTATTTCTCGAATCTCGAGAAAATAGCAAACATCAATTTAGAGCTCTAAAACCTATCAACCACAATATAACTTAGTGATCAGATCAAAATAGCCTAATTAATACTAAAGGCTCGTGTGTGAAATCAAATCAAACACAATAATCCAAACCTATTTTGAATTTTGATTAACCTATTGTAAACCAAAACAAATCACAAATAAAATCAAAGAAAGCCAATTATTTTCATTCTCAAACCCCAAGCTAACTCAAATGATCACATGTGTTCCAACTCCTAACAAACTTTCCTCCTGTTTCTCAGGCAATATCTCGAGAAAACAGTAAACAAAAAACAAGTTTAGAGCTCTAAAAACCTATCGATCACAATCAGACCACAATCGCCTAAAAATCAAACACAGAATCGAAACACAATGAAAAACAAAACAAAAATAAAATCAAACAACACCGATCATTTTTTGCATCCGTAGTAGATTGATTTCGGCTGCAACTCCCAAACTAACTTTCCTTCCAGTTTCTCGTACGATTTCTCGAGAAATTGACAGGAGGCAAAATTAGAGACAGATCAAAGAAGAAGCTACTCACAGGAAGACGAAGGAGAAGGAGACTGGTGATAGGGAGATGGAGCGGGAGCTGGGCGCAGCGGCGGAGGAGCAACGTTGGGAGGACCGGATTGAGCAACCCGAGGGTACATGGCGGAGCCGCCGTACATCGAATAAGGCGACGGAGAAGAAGATGACGTGGACTGCCGGTACATCGGGATCTGGTTGCTGGTTCTGTAATCGTAATCCATTGAAATCTATCTGCTTCAGGTTGCTTTGTAGAGAGGGAGAGAGTTGCGAAGACGAAGACGAAATATTTGGAGGTTAAGGGGCTGTTTGGGTGCAAAAACGCGTCAAAACGTAACGGTGAACTGGTTTTCGTTTGATTATACAAACCGGACCGAACCAAATGTCCCGGCTCGAGTTGAATACCGGATTGAAATATTCTGGATTGCGGACCAGATTGGACCGTTATTGAGGGGTATTTTAGACATTTGAATATTTTCAGGCATAATTGGAATAGTTTAATAATTTCGATTTATTTTGGTTATTTATTACTACTTATTAGGATTAGAGTTTGGGTATGACCCAACGAGAGTAAGAAATATTCCATATTGATATCAGTAGACTTTAATATGACATGACACGGAATAACATTAACCAAATAAGTGTACAACAGTTTGACACGTCACGAATTAACATTTATTATCTATATTCATTTAGTAAATTTGTAGAAGTAGAACGTGTATTCAGATTCATTGTGTGTTGACTACGTTTTAGTAACTAATAGGCCGGCTGAGACTCTTCCCTCTCTTCACTAAAATTTACTTTTAAAACCACTGGTTAACAAGCAACCTCAAAATCAATTGGTTAAGGTGGGTAAGTTTTGCCTTTGGATTCTTTGAAATTCCAATGCAGACCTGCAACTACCAACTAACCACCAACTCAGAGACAAAAATCAACTTGGCTTTTCCATAAATGTGCATCACCATTTAATTTCACATGCCTCACAAACAGATAAAGACAAAATAAAAACAATACAAAAGCCAAGAACCCATCAAGATCTTGGACCTTAGCTGTATCAAGTTGGTACCTAACCTAACAACAACATTAAAAGCAGAATCAGACTCTCATCAATCATCATTGCCGCTTTTGCAGAGATACTGTTTCTCTGACTCAAACTCGTCCTGCCAATGTGACATGATCTTGCAAAGTCTAGTGTACGAGACTTCCATCATTGTCACGTCTGTCGTGAACCTGTTTTTGCAAAGAGATTGTTTCCCTTACTCGATTCGATGTCAATTGTCAATTGACAATTACAATACCAATATAATCACACTAACTTCACATATACACCAATGTGCTTAGTTCACAATGAATTGAAGTTAAGAAAATTGATAAAAATTGCAAGAACTAATCTTATTAAGCAACAGAAGAGGACCCTACTTGGGATTGAACAATGGGTGAGGAGTTTATTTCTGAGAGTTGTGCAGAAGAGGAGGCTATATCAGTTGCTGCTGTTGCTTGTGTCAATGCTATTATTGTTGAAGCTTCTGATATAGCTTTTGCTGGTGATGCTACGTTCCCGGAGCTCCCTCGCTTAACATCTTCCACCATTTTCGCCACATCCCTCATTTTCGGCCTCTGCTCGGGGACTCTCACCACACAAGCCATTCCTATTTGCAACATCTCCACCATCTCTTCCTCTATGTTCGGATACCTCAGAAGCTCAACGTCAAACACTTCCGCGGTCCATTCCTCTCTCACCACAGAACTCACCCACCTCACCAAGTGAACCACCTCATCCCCACCCACAGCATGGATGGGGGATTTCCCTGTGAGGAGCTCGAGGAGGATGACCCCGAAGCTGTATACATCTGATGCATGGGACACTTTCCGGGAGTCTGTTACTTCTGGGGCTCGGTACCCTGCAGCGCGCATTGCTGGTGGAGGCATGGGAGTCATGAGTGATGCCAAACCAATATCAGAAATACAACCGTATCCTTTGGAGTTGAGGAATATGTTTGAGGCTTTTATGTTTCCGTGTACAAGCTTCCCGCCATTTTGTGTGTGGATGTGAGCCACGCCTCTTGCTGCGCCAATTGCGATTCTTAGTCTTGTTTCCCAGTCTAGAGGCGTCCGGCCCTCTCCTCTCTTACCTGCAATATCAGAAATGCATTGATGACAAAGATTTAAATATGATTTGTTCGTTGAGAAGCATTTTCTTCATGGCTAGTTGGACTTGGACAAATCAAGCCATTTTAACAATATGGTTTCAGTTATAACTATGTAACTTCAGAGCAAAAAAAAATTTGTGGGGAAACTGATGTAACGAGTTAACAAATAACAACAAAACTAAATTCAAGAAACGCCCCTAAACGTCAAATATCAATGTGAGTATGGGATATTGATTCTAATAGTATTACCATGATCATCAAAAGCTATAACAATATTGCTGAAACTGATATAACGAGTTAACAAAGTAACAGCACAGCCACATACGAGAAAAGGGTTGATCATACCATGTAATACAGAGGACACGCTCCCTTGACTGTAGTAATCATAGACCATAAGCTTCTCGTCTTTGGAATAGAAGTATGCGCGTAGTGGAGCTACATTCTCGTGACTAATTTTCCCGACCACTTCCATCTGCTGCTCAAAGTCCCGTCTTCCCAAGCTCACTTCCTTCACTCTCTTAACCACCACTGTTGTTGAATCCTCTAGAGCTGCCTTATAAGTTGTCCCAAATGTTCCCTTCCCGAGCACTTCAGCCGAAGCCCTCAACAAATCCTCCAAATCAAAGGCAAGATTAGAACCCTCAAAGAACACGATCTTGTTACCCTTATCTTGGCTCTCAGATGTTCTCATCTTCAAAGCAACTTCTTTGCTACTCTTAGTCTTAATCTTCTCCGAGTACTCACTTCCCTCACTTCCACCTTTCTTCGAGAGGCACATAATCATCAAAACAGCAATTAGCGCAAACACAAGTACACAACCACCAATGGCAATCCCTAGTATTGAAGCTTCACCGAGTTTCACAGCTTTCCTAGATGACTCGCTTCTTGGTGGTTGAGGCGCGAGAGCAGGAGGGATGGCATCTCCGAACGACAAATTGTTACCAACAAACGCCCAACTAGGAAATCTCCGAAGAGAAATAGGCACGGTTCCACTGAGATTATTGTTGGCCAAATCCAAGTCTTGCAAGCTAGGCTGAGAAATATCAGGAACTTCGCCAGAAAGCGAGTTGTTAGCAAGAATCAAATCAGTGAGATGGGTCAAATTTGCCACTGAAGAAGGAATGCTCCCATTGAACCTATTGTTAGACAGATTAACAATAGAAAGGTTGTTCCAAACTGAGAAATCTGAAGGCAAAGGACCAGAAAAATGATTGGATTGAAGATAGAGGGAAGTCAAGTTCCCGAGTCTGGAAAAATCAGAAGGTAAAGAACCCGAAATGGCATTCAATCTGAGACTTAGAATCTGAAGACCCGAAAGGCGACTGAGAGTGTTTGGAGCTATCGGACCAACCAAACCCTCGCCGGGCAATCTTAGGGCTATGATTCTAGAATGAGTAGGATCACAGGTCACTCCTCTCCATCCTGTGCACACAGAAGATTTGTCATCCCAATTAAGAGATCTTGGGTGAGAAATGTTACCAATAAAATCAAGTAATGCTTGTTTATCTCCAATTGGGTCTGCACCAACAAGCAAGAAAATGGCTCCAAATGCCAAAATTGAAGCGTAGAAGAACCAAAAGTTCACTTTCTTGCTCATTTTCTCGCCTCAGATCTGGGAATGTTTCACATCTACAAGCTAAAAACAAGAAAATAGTGACAAAATTAGAACATGAATGGAATTAAAATAAGAATTTCAGTGCCAGTCAACAACAATTATCTTAACATTTATGGGTTCACTTTGACTCTTAAGGCTCTAAATTTAGAAAGTGTGGTCAAATTAGACCGTTCTTCACTGGATTTTGCTCTTCCACCTACTCTGTTTCTGTTTGGTTAATGAGAAAATGCAGGAAATAGTTTACCCTCGAAAATTTCCCAACAAAACTAAAAACCCAACAACGAAAACAATCTCAAAATAAAGAAAAATTAGAATCAAATTCTGTTAAAGCAGGATTCAGGAATCAAAATATGAGTACAAGTGTCAATCATTAACAGTTTCCCAAATTTTCTCAACATTTCTGGTTTTATTTTGACTCTGAAGGCTCTAAATTTAGAAACACTGCTAAAAACAGAAAGCTCTCACTCAGCTTATTCACGGATATTTCATTTTTCTTCAGTTCTTCACTGACTTTTGCTCTTCCACCTACTTCTGCTTCAGTTTGGCTACCGAGAAAATGAAGGAAAAAGCTGACCCTCGAAATTTTCCCAAACAAAACTAAAAACCCAGCTCTAAAAACACTCTCACAACAAATACAAACTTCTGGGAAAGCATAAAACTCAAACAAAATAGACCCAAAACAGAGTTTGAGAACGAAACTTACTTCAGATTCACAGATCGAGCTCTCTGTGTCTCCAAAAGCGAAACAGACCCAAACCCAGCGTTGACAATCGTCGAAGAAGAGAGAGAATCAAACCCAATCTTCGAAAATCAGAAACAGATAGCTACAGAGTAGAATGTGGTACCATTCGTTGTTGTTGATGGTGATGATGAGCTGTGATTTGATTAGAGAAACAGAGCATCACATGCAGATACAACGAACCCATTTGACAATCATTGAGAAGCCACGAAATCAGGAAATGGGATTGTTACAAAAACAATATATGTTATATAAAATTGAATGTTTGTATATTAATTTGCATTAAATGAGCAAGTGCTTGAGCAAGAACAGGACAGAGCATGTGGAGACAAAGAGAGCAAAAACAGAGGAAATTGCTTTGAGAAATTGCTTCTAGCAAGAAACTGTCTTTTTCTTATACGCTACATACACTCATGAAATTATATATTTCATTCTGGTCCTTAAAATTGTCATTTTATTTCAAATTTGTATCTAATTTGGTTGATGTTTCAATTTAATCTCTAAATTATTTGGTCTTGCAACTATATAAAGTTGTTTCAAATTCGTACACTCTGTAATTGTGCAATTAAAATGTGATGACGTCTAATTAAGATTGTGTTCATATCGACAGTATTGTTTTATTCTTCATTAAATATCATTGTTTTTTCAAAAATATGTCGTGTGTCATATGTTCAATAACATGTGTTTTCATTGGCACACAGATGTGGCGTCATCTTCATTTAGCATGAAAACTACGGATAGACTAAAATAGAACAAATTTGCATAGTTGAGGTACCAAATTAAAACAAAATTGATAAATTGATGACTAAATTAAAACAAAAATATATTGATTATCAATTTGAAACAAAATGAAAAGTTTAAGACCAAAATAAAATATTTTTCTTTCTTAATTAAATAATTGTTACTGGTGAGGAAATGGAATTATTTAATTAATTCATAATTAAGATGGAAGAATATGAGAGTTACGTGTTACGACAATGCATTATGAGTTGTGGGAATAAAATGCTTTTAATTGTGTACTAGTGTACTATTTAAGGTTTAAATTCAAATTGATTATATATATTAGAGCTTACAATTTGAAGACGAGTCAACGAACTCCCCGAAATTTGACAACAGTTTTGCCAGGAAGTTATATTTATATTTGTGTCGTATTGAAAATTTTATATTTTGTTAAATGAGTTGACTCTAAGTCAATTTATTATTAAACGGTGAATTACACGATAAAACACGATCTATTTGTGAATGAATTGATACTACACAACATGACACAACCAATATATTAAATATTTTGATTCAAAATAACGCTACCCAAACTTAAGTGTATATAAACGGTTCAAATAGACCCAACATGACCCTATATATTTGAGTCATGTCACATATTATAACCCATATTTTCACTCTTACTATCGCAAGTTCGAGTCACATGAAATATATTCAACCTTGAGTCAAGGCAAATTTATCTTATGAACAATCACACACATCTAAACTTAAATTGTCACATCCATCTATGCTATACTAAATTCTAGAAGAAAGAGACATTTGTAAAGGATTTATATTTGACCAACTACACATATTTAATTCATTTTATTTTTAATGTCAAAATTTTCATTAAATTTAATATTCACATCACTGTCATAATTTCAAGCTATTGAACATGATTTGTTTATATATTAAAATATAGTATTGCTTACGACATTTCTCATGGTTATCTTAATAAAATTTCATTACCATATTGTTTCGTTCACTTATTTCACATTACTCGTATCCATCTTATTTTTCTTCTCAGTGTATCATTACACGATGAGAGATCTTTCACCCAATTTGTTCAAGGATGAGTATCCACGTGATCTGTTATTTATCTCAATTATAATATTATATTATTAATTAT
>JAYMTH010002403.1:0-12685 GCA_036897465.1 Pelargonium australe
TAAAGTTTGTAGGGTCTGTTTGTCAGGGGCAAAAGTTCATGGGGGCTATCTGTCATTAGTCAATGGTTCATAGCATTTTAGTGTAATTAACCCTTTTTTTCTTCCATATTAATAAACCAGTGATGATGAATGTAACTATATAACATGCACTAAACCTTTTTTTATTAGTATTTTATACAGTATCAAATTATGAATAGATAACTCTATATATAAATGAAAGATTTTATATATACGTACCAAAATGAACCAAAAGAACAAGTACGAACATGACGAGAAACAATACATTAACGATAAGTTTTTCAGAAGAACATGAAATATAGACGGACAGAGAAAATAAAAACATGTGAAAATAAAAATATCTAAACGTCCAATAAAATTTGAAGATGAGTTTTGATGAGTATTGTACTCTGCAAACGTATTTGCTTAAAATATAAATGGATCTTTCATGTTTTTTTTTTTTGTTTTTTTTTATCAGCAATGGATCTTTCATGTTAATCTCTCTGTATCACTTCGCCAATATTTTAGGGTTTTCGTAAAATTAAATTCAATCTCTTCAATATAAAGGAATATATAGATTCTAATTAGATCCCAAAAATGATATAAAGAAAAGAATCTAAGAGATCTGCAGTGAAATGTCAATTCAAAGCCTCAAATCCAAAAATCATTTCTTACCAAAAAAATCGACATCCTGATATGCTACTTGTTAGCAACTACTTTGTAGTATTGTGAGTTCATAACTGTACGGCCACCATACACGTAGCAGCTGTGATGGGCTTGGACTGGATCAAGATAATTATATAATGGACCTCTATTGGATTCTTGCTCAGTGGGCCCATTTATCCAACGTTCTGTATTCAAGTGAACGCCCATATCATGGGCCCAATACCATTTTCAACGTACCAATCAAATCTAAGGAAGCGAAAATGAAAATATTTGCATTTCAATGTCGCGACTGAAACTGTCAACTCACTACACTACAGTACTACACTACACTACACTGCATACATGTGGAAATGAGGTTTAAAGTTATAGCAGAGCCACAAATAATATAAACCTAGTAGAGAAAACAACACTAATGATGATTAAGATATAAACCTAGTAGAGAAAACAACACTAATGATGATGACAGAAATGATTAGTTTAGATTTTTGAGGATCCTTAATCTCAATCTACCAAGGCTTTGTTTGGTTTCTCTACTTCTCTATTGAAGAACATGCCACGTAGGAACGTTTACAGACAATTGAAAATATTGATGTTTAACTACTTGCATCCTTGCATATATTCTGTAGCTAGATGCTCACACAAGTGTTTTTCTTATATTGCTATCTTCTTAATTATGATCATATGATTGGGGAGGAATGGCATATACAATGAAGAATGATCAGAAAAAGGAGTTCAATAGATGCATGATGCAAACATATATTTATTAATCCATGAAACTGCAAGTGTCGTCACCTTCTTCGCACTCCTGATCATTCTCAAAGTCTGGTTCTCCAAAGCAGTTGTCTTCAAAAAGATAAGGTGGAGCCTCATTCTTTCTCCGGGGATTTCTATCTTTCATCTCTATAACTGAAATGATTTTTTCCCTGATGCAATCTTTGAGCATTTCACCTTCAGATGCTTTAGACTGAAGCCCAAGAAGAGAAAAGCATTCTTCTCGGAACTTTGTGTCAATGGAAGATAAAACAAGGCCAGATATTGTTTGTGCAAGATCGGGGGCGTAGCTACGAACCTGAACATGAAGAAAACAAGTTTAGTGAACAAGGTGATAAAGAAGTATTCATCAAGCACACCATCAACAAGTAGCTGAAGAGGAAGCCACATAGTATAAGACAGGAAAATGACGAAGATTTTCACATAAGATAGATAATATTACTAACATTTAGGACAAATGATATGGTTTATTTGGTTACAATTTTTCTCAAGGAAATAGACCAGTGTTTAACCTTTCTATATGGAAATCCTTAATTTCAGTGACTGATAATCTTCCAAAGTCCATGGGTGTAGTGGTAACAAAAACTTTTGACATCTTAATAAGCACCCCCACAATATCCATATATAACAGACAAGTTACATGCAATTTTTGTAAGTGAATTGCACATTTTTCTATTCATTTTGATGAACAATCACATGGAGATGAAAGTTTGACCCAGTATAACAAAAGAAGCGATAACATGATTACATGAGAATATTTGGTGACACTATTTCATTCCAAGGATAAAGGGACCCCACTGCACTGAACAACTTTTGTGACAAAATCATCTGGTAAAGAGAGATTTACCTTGCGGGCATGTGCACTTAGAAGAACTCCTGCGTGTTTCTCCTTCAAATCATCAAATGCAAGTTTTATTGCTTTTTTAACAAGATTCCGATCAGGCTGGGTCTTTTGCCTACTTGATGATATGACCTTGGTGGCAGGTCAAGGAACAAATATAACCAAATAAATAGGGAATCAACAAAAATGAAAATCTATACGTACAGATAAAATTTTGGATATTGCTTATGGTAACCGTGGAGGACGATATCAATATGAGCAGATGGTGGCAAGTTCTCCCATTCTATTATTGCACGGCCACCTTCATCCACAATGCTCCCCAAAGTCAATCCATAACTTTTCCAGTCAATGCTTTTCAGAGCATTCAGAGATGGTTGTGAAAGTGAACAAGGTGAAAAATTGTTAAAATGCAAAACCTGGAAATGGTCAGGTGTCCCCAGTTAAATACAGTGTTATATATAAATAAAATGATAACAGCAAGCATACACAATAGAGGAGCTATTGAATAGAGAAACCAGTCTTTCTGTTTCCGTTGGTATTATTTTAGTAAGTTGTACAATTGTAACTAAATAACTAGTATGTATTCTAGATATTATCATCAGCATGAGGCTTTGTCAAAGACTCAAAGGTATGCTAAGACAAGATAGATTGAATGCATCTATCTTCAGATGTTTAATCATAATGTACTTAAAATGTCCATTTTTCTGTTATTGGTGGTGCTTCAAATTCTTGGCCCATTTAGTGAATTCCTATATATACCTATCACCCAATAACAGTTTTTTATTTGAGCTTAAATTAAAGACACCAGCTCATGTCTTAGACTATTTATGATCAATAATCCATGACATATGCATACTTGATTCTTCCTCGTGACATGTCATGGAATGATGGAATCATAATCTCAATGCAGGCTCTTGCTCTATGGCTCTCTGGTTACTTCCATTACATGCCATATGTAAATTAGATGAGACCGAAAATCAAGCACAGAATGAGCCATTGAGTAATTACAGTTAAAATCAAAAGAAAAGATTGGAACATGTAAAACTTTGGTATGCACTTTCGAAGATATGTTCCAATCGTATTGAAAACATGTATCTTTTACCTCATGACCTGTACTATTTAAAACACACTTAATACTGGTTGTTTAGTCAAAGGGATATTATAAAGAATAAGAGGATAGATGATACAGACCTCTGTTTTGACACCACGTCTCATGAAGCAAGGACTGATTGGCTCTGGCAACTCACTTATTATTACTATAGCTTCCACCATCAGTCCATTGCTCCTATTGCTTTCTTTGTGGCATGCTATTGCACTCCCCATTTTCAGATTTCCCCTAATAAGCAAAAAAGAGAGAAAACACACCAAAAAGTTACAATTAATAACAATGGAATTTCATTATGTAACAAGATGTGGATATATCATACAAGTTATGTCTGGCAATGACTGATGGAGAGGATCTAATGGCAGATTAAAAAAATATGTATCTAATTATAGCAAGTTGTTGAACTGGAATGAACCTATATGGAGCAGAGCTTACAAAAACCCAACCAACGACCAACTTGTAATTGAGACAATTCTAATCTCAAAATGAAAGCAAGCTACCATTTATTGAGTCCAAACATACCCACTAGGAAAGCAAGTCTCACACTTTTTTTGTAAACTATTGCCATGCTTTAGTACATAATCTTGAAGGCCTGACTTCAGACGTTCCACATTTGAAGCTGAAAAGGGTAACGGATTGAACTCATTTGCTAGGAAAACAACTTCAAATCGTGATCCAGGAACATCACTGTTCTCAACCACCAGTTCAGTTGCGACATTCTGGAATAATAAAGAAACAGATTAATTAAGTACATATAACACAATCCTATAACAGTTTTTCCTTACACATGAAATTTCACTTAAAATCCTAACATAGAGTAGGTAGAAGCTTAACTTACAGGGATATTCAGAACAATAATCTGCAAACAAAGAAAAAGGAAAAGGTAAATATGTGTAAATAAAGAGGAAATGAAATGAAAGGATCTTAGAGTGGGAAGTGTCGGTAGAAGTTTAAACAGTGAATACTGAAGAAACTATTCAAGTTATGGAAGGTTCTTAGTGAACCCATATCATCATGAGGAACTTTGTAACTTGGATCATTAGAAGCAATCACTTTCATGCCAACAGTGGTAATTATAATAAGATGAAATTCATATTAATAGAAGTTGTCTGGACAGCTCAATCCTTTTCTAACATCTAATAGGTCACCAAGTTGATAGCAGACAACCAATAATATCCTTTTCTTTCTTCATGAAGACAATTTGAGACCCCCCTATTCCCTGTCAAGGTGGTGTCCCATGCATGCATGGATATGGTTTCTTAGAATAACTGTGAAATATAAGTGTAGCAATCTAGTGTTTGCCTATTTACTAAATTTGAGTTTTATGTTTATAACTGGGGCATCTTAGTACCTAGCTTGTCATCTATTCAGCCAAATGGCATTGCCATTGACAATGTTAGAGTATCAATCTACCTAGTTATCAACTTGTTTGTAATAGAGAAGCAAACAAATGGTGTTGCTTAACTTGTTTATCAACACTTCTAAGTCACTGCCTAACCAAGCTTTCCTTTGTCCTCCAAAATTGCTTGTACCAGAGCATGAGAACAGTGAATTATAAATGAAAACGGCAATGATTTACAATAGAAGCACTGGTATAGCATGGATGGAGGAGAAAAGCTACTTTTAGACAAAGTAATGTGTTGTCAGTAAAATAACAAACCTTTTCAAAGAAGCGGTTGATCTCTGCCACTAAACCATCAACACTTTCAGATATGGACAAGCTAACTTCAGTTCCACTGGAACAAGAGAGGCATCAACCAATCCATAACAAGAAAATGAAAACCCAGCAATAAAATAAAGTTAAATCGCATACCTGAATTTGACACCATTCTTAGGGGTTGCAGGAAGTCTAATCAACCTTCCACTTGATACACTATCCTTTAAATTTACATGATAATGATATATCTCACTGTCACAGATGTCTGCAATCTCCACATATAAAAGCAAAAGCTCAGAACATCAATACTAGGTCTAAGAACAAGCACACTGTGAGCACGCACATATTCAATCATTCCAACATTATCATTCGTGACACAGATGAAAAATGATTGAACAACCAGATATGTACCCCATTCAGACAAAAAACTTTCAAAGGAGCACAAGAAGGTTAATAAGCTTAAGCACATAAACAGTAATCCTACTCCTACATGGTAGGCCACTTTACTCTGTAAGAAAACTCACTTATGCCATGGTGAAAGAATGTTAACTACTAGTCTCTTTCAATACTAATATGCCAATATTATCGATCACATAGAAGTAAGAAGGAAATGAAAGAATTGAACTCACTAGTAGTTCTGATAGAAAGCACTCCATCTGCATCACAATGCCGGATCAATGTCAACAATCCACACCCAACAAAAGCACATACACATTAGAAACTACACTGGCTCATAGCCATAACCATAACCATAAAGAAGAATTTGACAACAATGTAGCGCACTGCCAGCAAAACAATTCATACAACACATAGTTACCCCAATTTTGAGCTGGAAAACCTTCTCTCGGCCACTTCAATCCCTGAAACTCCTCCAAGCTGCTTCCGGCGCCAGTATCTGAAACTACACACGACAGATCCAACCAAAAGTCTCAGACAAAACATCATACACATAACCTGCAATGTCATCGTGCAGAAGAATTCACGAGAGTGACAGAGAAACTTACTTGATATGTGAATCGCAGGAGGTTGTGGGAGCGAAGACGATTTAAGGAAAACGGACAATCGACAAAGCTCTTCTGATACTCGGCATCTTTGAAACGCTGAAGAAATTAGCTGCAAAACATGAAGTTCCGATCGGAGTGAGAGTGAAGAAATTTCTTAAGCGGTTGAGATTTCAATAAATTTCTGAGATGAAACCGAACAGCGACTCACTCGTAGACAGAGATTTTGAACTGAATAATTTTCCATTAGAGAAGAAGCATTAGAAGAAACTCCCGCGCAGCTTGAACCAAATTTAGCAACTACAGATGTGAGCTTCTGGGTTTTGAACTTAGTTAATATAGTGCTCCTGATAAAAGTCCCACATCGACCAGATACAAACCTTTTTTCTTGTTCATATAGGGCTAAACAGAGAAGATTAGCATGGCCTGCGCAAAGATGACACGCTCAAATCGAGAAATGGTTCAAATTTTGTTTGACCATTTTGCCCTTACATTTTCACCTTCTGTTCCCAAACTACCCTCATAAGTCTCCTCTTTTCCAATAATGTCCCTGCATCATCAGTTCTTATCCTGTGCCTCCACATCACTGGAATAGATTTTTTTTTTTTTTTTACCTTCTGTTCCGAAACTACCCTCGTAAGTTTTCTTTTTTCCAGTAACAGATGAAAAGTTTAAAACTGAAGAAACTCACTCAACTGCGTGCTTGCTCCTTGTTTGGATGCCGAGAAAATACAGGAAAATGGAGCTTGGACCTCCAATTAAACACTTTCTATGTTTTCCGGTGTCTTCGTTCCGACCTTTTCATCGTCATTCCTATTTTGCAAGGCCCTAATCTGTAATATCAAGTAAGTGATATGTTTCACATCCGTTGGTTTCTAGCAATTTTTTTTTTTTTTTTTTTTTTTTTTTTTTTTTTTTTTTTTTTTTTTTCCTTTTTTTTTTTGTGTTAGAGTCAAATCAGATTTCAAATTTCAAATTACTATGTAATTAATTAGTCCATTGAATAAAAGCACTTCTCAAATTGCTCATGTTTTTTTGGATTTGTTATATGTTATTGTCACTCAAAGACCTTAATATTTAAATTTCTTAAATGCTATATATATCGAGTTGTTTGATTTTGATTGTGAAATTAATTAGCTTCATTGGTACATGAACATTCTAATATTATTGTTTTAGAGTCAAATCAGTATTGATAAAAAAACTTGTTCATCTCAAATTGCTCATGTATTTTGGATTTGTTATATGTTACTGTCACTCAAAGACCTCAATATTTGAATTTCTTAACTGCTATATATAGAGTTGTTTGATTTTGACTGTGAAATTAATTTGCCTCATTGGTACATGAACATTCTAATATTAGTGTTTTAGAGTCAAATCAGATTTCAAATTTCAAATTACTATGTAATTAATTAGTCCATTGAATAAAAGCACTTCTCAAATTTACAAAAATCAAAATATTTAGTTTTACTTCACCAATTCACCTATATAAAGGCTGTCCAGCAACACAATGAAAAACACATAAAGAATATTGAGGGCATACAAGTATACAACCAGCACAAGCAAACTCAATTGGATTCAAGTTCAAGAACCAGGTTCCTCTATTTCTTTTCTTTCTTCTTCTATTCGGTAATAATGACGGTTTTTAGTTTTCTAGATCTGTCTCACTTATATTATTAACTTTTATTTTATGAACATATTTTGGTAAATTTCATGTTTTAAGTTCTTAATTCATTTAATAAATTTTAAAAGTGCGCCTCACTTCAAAAAAGCCCACACTTCATAGTGCGCCTCGCGGCTTTTAAAACACTGGGACATTATGTGATAATAGTCTCCCACTGTTGTAGTCGGCATATACCTTAGTTGTTGTATTAAAATGGGGTTATATAATGATCAACAGAATTAGTTAAATTTACTGTAAACCAAATGGATTGAAACTTCTTGAACACCATGTACCCAAGGCTTATATGTATGTCTGCTAGCTTGTGTAAAACTCAGAATGGAAATCTTTGTTGTTGTATGCATGACCTTTTTGTTAACATTTTTTTATCGAGTCCACAGAAACTCTATTGAAGACTGTTGTATTTGGAGAGCCATGGATTTGGTAAAAGTGATCTTCAAGTCAGACGCAATCTCATAGCTATGAGGAATGTGTGGAAAAAATGTTAGTCTAAACGACTCCAAGAATGTGTGGAAAAAATGTTTAAACAAATATTGAAACATGAGATGCGTGATTTGTCTTGGTTGCAACTTGCAACGTGAGATGCGTGATTTGTCATGCCAAACTGGACAAATCTTGTAAGATAGTTATATATACAAGTTAAACATGTTGTACACATGGGGTTTTGGTTGGGCATACCACTCACGGCTGTAACAATATCCTAGTACGACGTTCGATGGAGAGCTAATTAACATATAAAACCACATTGACATCTCCTTCTTTGTACAAAATATTTTTCATTTAAATGCAGTACGACCAACCATCTCTTAATTAATACAGCAACCTCAAGATAGTCAATGTTGTTCTGTAAATTTTCCCCCAGCATGTAATAAGTATTAACTGCAACACCTGAATATATACAACGACCCTGTTGCAGAAGAGAAAAAACTCTGTAATGGACCTAAAAGATCTTGAAGTTGAAGGGATTTCCCAGAAAATTGAAAAGTCAGATACTGATCATCGGTGTGTATCTCATTTGGCCTTGGATCTTGGAGGTATATATCATTTTTAAACGTTTTACAATATTGCAGGTTCGTTGGTTTGTTTATGCACCTAGGCTTTCCCTTACATTTGTACTGGTGTAATATATGTGATATGATGATTTTGGCAGGCTCTCTCATCAAATTGGTGTATTTATCAAGAAAGAGTGATATTGTGAATGATGATCATGATGATACTCTTGTGCAAGGAAGGCTTCATTTCGCTAAATTTAAATATAACCAGATGGATGATTGCTTTGACTTCATAAGTTCCAAGATTTTGCACCTTGGTGGTATGTATGTCTTTGTTGCCATTTTTAGAAGTTATAGCCTTTTAGCCATGGGATATATTGTTCATGCATTATAGATGTATGAGGAATATTATTTAAACTTTAGTTTTTAAATATACCATGCATAATATACCAACTAACGATTCAAAAAATTTCATTTGATTGCATATGTTTATGAGCTATATTATATTATTATGATGAATATCTCTCCTCTTTTCTCATAACACGTTCCCTCTCCATTCCACTTAATGAAGTTACAACTTATAACAATTTCAATAGGAGAATGTGAAGCTTGAACTATTGTAATAGTGTTCTTATAATTTTGAAGACTATTTAATACTTATTTTAAATTTTAATGAATGAAACATTTAGGTGCACAAACAGTTACACAAAAATGATTGTGATTATATTTTCGATCAGGTTCTCTGAATCACAAGGCTCCTATCAATGACAATATAATCATTAAGGTAACAAGGAAAAGAATTACGCATTGTAAAGTAAATCTTTTGTAAAAAGATTGTGGAGTTCATGACATGCTTTTCTTAACTACTTACGAGTTTCGATATATATTTGTGAAGGCCACAGGTGGTGGAGCAAACAAATATTCAGGTGTCTTCAAAGAAAAGCTTGGAATATGTCTTGAACAGGAAGATGAAATGGGATGTCTTGTGGCTGGAGCAAATTTTCTGCTTAAGGTCAGAAAGATATACATTATATATATATATATACATACCTATAATTAAATGGATTGGGAAATTGTACTTTTTCCGCCATAAACCGCATGTAATTTCTGCTTGGGACTCGATCACAGTTAAGACTCTTCCCCCCTCCCATAAGTGTGTTTAGTGGGATTGGTGATGAGACATGTTCGCAAAAAAAAAAAAAAAAAATGCACTTAATTATTCTTTATGTTGTACACACGCTTTTGATTGGCAATTACAGCTGATGATGTGACTTTTCTTTGAACAGACAACCCACCAAGAGGCTTTCACATATGTGAATGGTCAGAAGGAGTTTGTGACTATAGATCACGATGATCTGTATCCGTACGTCCTTGTTAACGTTGGGACGGGTGTTTCCATTACTAAGGTATAAAATCATATTACCCTGTCTTAAAATGAGTATATTGGTTTCTTCATTGAGAAAAATTAAGAAGGAATTAACCCTATCTCTAAATGCATGCATTGTAACAAATATTAACTAACATATTAAGATAATTTTTGTAATTTTTGCATAACTAACTCTGCAAGTATTTTATCGTCGGGAATATTTTTATTTTGTTCTTATCTTAGGTGGAATATGATGGCACTTGTGAGTTAATCGGTGGAACAGTTATTGGTGGAGGAACATTTTGGGGTTTGGGAAGGCTTCTCACCAAGTGCAAGAGGTTTTTTCTAATCTAGTTTCATTCATTATATTTATCAGTATATAGATATATATACAGGGACTATATCAAATTCAGCCTATAATTAATTTGTATTTCAGTGTTGATGAGTTGGTGGAGATGAGCCAGCATGGAAATAGTAAAGCCATGGACATTCTTGTTGGAGACATCAATGGTGGAATAGACTGCAATTTGGTACATGTTTTATATATATAGTCTAGTTTCTGTGTTGGGAATTTTCAGGGCACAAACATGTTTTACTATTTGTCAATATCATTTTCGATGTTCATTTAAATATTACTTTTTCGCACATTTTTAAAATTGTTTAAACAGACATTGAAAATGACATCAACATACATCAAACATGTTTGCAAACAATTTTTTTGTACATTTAATTATGCAATTGCAGTTGTGTACTTGAGCTTTCTCGCCTAAGTTTAATTACGGATAATAATTAAGTCCTATTAATGCAGCTTGGTACGGATATCTCGTCGGAAATTGTTGCTTCTAGCTTTGGCAAGGCAATGTATGACAATAAGGAGCTTGAAGATTACAAACCTGAAGATATTTCGGGGTCCCTCTTAAGAATGATATCAAGCAATATTGGACATGTTAGTTTCATATGTACAACAATTAATTATACTTTTTTCGCCTCATTATAAGTATAAACTTCTTTTTTTACGTGTATATCCAGATGATTTTGTTGAAACTAACCTGAAAGTGCTTTTAACTAATTTATGTTCTAATACTATTGGTAATTCATGCGTTTCTCAGATTACTTGCATGACTGCACTTCGGTTTGGGCTCAATAGGATATTTTTCAGCGGGTCTTTGATTCAGAATCACGCTACCATGGACGCAATTTCTGATGCATTTAGTTTCTGGAAATCAAGTGGGAGTTGGTTCGATCTTCTTCTATCGAAACTTTTTTGTTTGCTTGTTGTCAATTGTAATCTTTTAATTGTTCTAAACTTTTTTTATTATTTGTTATGTTCTATATACTGTTTCCAGGGCGAAGGGCGAACCGGCGAAAGCAATGTTTTTGCGACATGAAGGGTTTGTTTGTGCAATTGGTGCATTCCTCAAGCACAAAAAGATTGACTCAAATGGTTTGGTGGAGATTTTATTTGATCATCAAAGCATAGAAATGTAGTGTTTATGCGAGTTAATTAGCGAATACTTGTGTGTTGCAGAGATACATGTTAATTAAGTTGTTTGAAAGTTTATTATTATACGTGACGCATGTTACAATGAAAATGTTTTGTTATTATCGATAGGTGTAAGTTATAAGTTTGAATAAAATTTAAAGCGTTCCGCTTGCATGTAACTTGCGTTTCATCGATATAGTTCAAAGTGCGTGAGTTCGATACTTGATGAATCAAGTCAATCAACTACGTTTTTTAGGATATGTTTTTTTATTAGAAATAAATAATAATATATATGCACTGGACGAGAACCAGCTCATGCATTTTGAGTTTAATTTCTTTATTTTGAGGACTAAAGGACATATTATTAATTAATCAAATCGTCCATACAAAGTTGAGATAACGGAATTGGATAATTCAATCCAACCCAACCAACATTTTCGGAAATACAAACTGACGACCTAGCTAAGCTATGAGCCACCTTGTTTGCCAACCTCCTAGCGAAAACAGTCTCGACACTAGAAATCTGAGCCAAAAAAGCTCTAATCTCATCAATAACAAAACCCAAGACACTGAAAACCTCCCCTTCGATCTTGATCATACGCAGTAATTCTTGCGAGTCCGATTCCAATATAACTTGATATAACTTGTAAATGAAGTTACAAAGAAAGAAAACAAAAAATGTATTGACTTGATAAATATGATACCAACACAGTGCATTTGGTTCTGACGAGACATCTCAGTTGACTTCACAATAAGCAATTCATTGTTTAATTATATAATTAAAGAAGTCTTAATTAAATGAATCATGAAACCTTAATATTTAATATTCTTATAAAGAGCTACTACGTACCATAGGCAAAAATGGCAACGGGTCCAAACCCCAAAAAACCCGCGGGTTGACCCATTCGGGTTCGGGTCCGGGTCATCATTAATGCGACCCGATCATCTCGGGTCCGGGTTGGCCATGTGGGGTCGGGTCAACCCGCCGGGTCTATGAGAAATTGAAAAGATAAAAATTAGGTTAGTAATATTAGTATTATGTCTACATTTTCTAATACTACACAAGTTGACCAATACATGTTGTCTAATATATTGTTGTATATTTAATTCAATATTTGTTTCCATCTT
>JAYMTH010002404.1:0-12685 GCA_036897465.1 Pelargonium australe
TCCAAAATTATATTTTATTATTAATTACATTTTAAAACATTAAATAATCACTTTTAGTACAGTATACTACATTATTATTGATTTTATTGACTTTAATTTTAATTATTGATATTATTTCTCTATTTTTTTATTTAAAAGTTTTATTTTTTATTTTTTAAAATCATATTCGGTCCATTCGGTCCGGGCCACCCATAACCGGTCTGGTCCGGTCCATGGACCGATTATTACCAGTCCGGTCTTTGGTCCAAGAAATATACAAAATTCGGTCCGGTCCGGTCCGGGTTTGGACCGATTAACACCCCTAGTCACGGCTGCTACAGAATCCTTTGCTTTTTGGTGATTAGTAACAGGTCTTTTGCCTTGTTGCTGCTCATATTTCCTCAAGAAATTTCTACACACCGATTTCTCATGGCCATGAATCTGACAGTGAAGACAATATGGGAAATCACTTTCCTTGAAAACTTTTTTGCCAAAAACCTTTGGACTTATCGGTCCCAATCGATATCCAAATTCGAGTTTCCATTAGAACGGAATTATCCATGTCAACACATACGCGTGCAAACATGGGGTGCATGAGAGAGGGATTTGGTTCGATCATCAGTCTTCAAGAAGGTACCTAATGGCTTGACAATTTGCTTCAAACAAGCAGTGGCAAAATAATGTAGAGGTAAATGTGGTAACCTCAACCAAAGAACAACTCTTGTTGATTCGGTTCGTGTCGAAAACGAAGGAGTCCATTCGAACAATCTTAACAAACAATTCTCAATGACTCACTTATCGTGAGTCCATGCTTTGATGAAGTCACTCTTGGATAGGAATCAAAGAAGTACATGGCGAGGATCAATGAGGCTGACAACCGGTACATGCTTCAAACTCCAAGTTTTGACAATGTGATCGCGAATGGCGTGAGTCGATGGACGGGACTGTGAGAACTTGTCAACAAGCGCTCATTTGAGTAAGCTCTCGGCCGCCTTGTCCTCCTGCACAATAAAGTGAACCGACGACAGTCCATCAGTGGTCGTGAAAGGAGGTTTCGACGTGACCTCTATTTCTGGTAGATTGACGTTGAACACATGTTTTCTGGTTGTTGTAGCAAACGAAAGCGCTGGTGTGGTTGTGGATGATGGGGCCACACATGCGGGGAGGGGTGGGAAGGTTCTCGGCTCCGGTGGCGCCGGTGGAGCTCCGACCATCCCGCCGAAAAAGGTAGATTGCGGTGGAAAAGGGTAAATCCAGGCTAGGGTTTTAGATAGGGGAAAACCTCAAGATTTGTTAACTTAACATAACCTCGTCGCATCTTCTCTCTCGTAACTCTCCATGGAGGAGGACCCCTTCAACTACCGGAGCTCAATGAGTCGTGGATCTCGTCGGATCTATGTCACCGCCGAAGCTACATGAGTCGTGGATCTCGCTGGAGCTAAGATTGATTGCCATGCTTGACAAACATGAATCAACCTCAGCATTGAAGGATAGATCGCCATGCCTCGACAACAGGGAATGACTCCATTATCATTAATTGAAGGAAGCTCTCCCAAAAATTCTAGGTATAGAAGCATCGAAAGAGAAGATTCAACCAAGAGAAGTTCATCAAAATTTCTAAGTATTGAGATGCGCAGCCTAGTCTCACACCCTAGAAGTGTGTAGCCTAGCCTCACACCCTAGGAGTGTACAACCCAGCTTCACACCTTCCATGCGCGCAGCCTCGCCTCACACTCAACAGGCTGACAAGGGAGCACGTCCCAAGCCTAGTGCTTGACCTCAAACAAGGCAACGCTTCAACAAGAACAAGTCTCCAATGCGAGAAGCCACCTAAAGGGGTGCATCCATGGAAACCTAGGTCATCCGCCCAAGGATAGCCTTAACACACTAGGGGGCAAGGCTACACCTCAAGCCTCTCCTTGCCCTTTGAAGAGTGAATGCAACCCAAGAGTCTACCCAAAGGGACACAAACATCTACAAGGAATTGTGCAAGACATGAAGCATACATTCAAACATACATCCAAGCATACATACATGCAAGACAAAATGGATAAGCAAATAGTTCATACATACACCAACTACATCAAGTCACTAAGGTTACCAAAAAACTGGAGCCATATACAAAGTCTACTACTAGAAAGCAACTCATCAATAGTAGAGGACACCAACTCAGCTGCATCATCCTGCTCAGCTAGATCCTTCTACTTATCTAGCACTCTAGGCTCAGCTAGCACCATAGACCCAACTAGCACTTCTTGCTCAACTGGCACTCTAGGCTCAACTAACACTCCAGGCTCAGCTAGCACTCCATGCTCAACTGGCAGTCCAGGCTCTGACACTCCATGCTCAGCTAAGACCTCCTGCCCAGCTATAGTCTCCAAATCATCCAAGACAACCAAATCTAACCCAAAAGCCTTCTTCTTGGATGAAGAGCTTTGCGCTAGGGTCAGCTCAGCAGCCTCAGTAGGCCCATTAAGAGAAACAATAAGATTCGTGCCCAGAGGAGACAAGCACTGAAGATCTACATCTATAGCATTGGATATAACAAAGAAGCGTACAAGATCAAGAATCATAATTTTTCTAAGTCTACTACCACTAGAAAGAAAGCATGGCAAGATGCTAGAGCTAGCAAAGGCAAAAAAAAATAAAAAAATAAAAAAATAAAAATAAAAAAAAATACCAAGCTTACTAGCACTCCAAAACAACAAGGGAGCATGAAAAATGGTTAGAACTCACTAAAAAGGGCCCACCAAATAAGTCGTGGCATCTGGTATGTGAACATTGTTGGTCATCCAATGACCATAGCTCCTCGCCCCAGCAAACCATTGTTGGTCATCCAATGACCATACCTCTTCGCCCCAGTGAGCCATTGTTGGCCATCCAATGACCATACCTCCTCGCCCCTGCGAGCCATTGTTGGTCATCTAGTGGCCATACCTCATCGCCCCAGCGCGCCATTGTTGGTCATTCAATGACCATAGCTCCTCGCCCCTGCGAACCACTGTTGGTCATCCAGTGACCATAGCTCTTCGCCCCAACGAGCCAGTGTTGGTCATCTACCATGATCATAACTCTCCTCGCCCCTGCGAGCTAGTGTTAATCATCTTCCATGAAAACACCTATCATCGCCATTGTAAGTCAGATGGTCACTTCGCATGACCTCATCTCTCCTTGCCCATAAAAGTCAGTTCGGTCTCCTACAACGACCCTCCGAAACCTTATGCAAGCAGGTTCACCCCAAGAGGAAAAAACTCAAAATTTGGTTAAGTTACAAAAATACTTGGAGTCACTTGCTCCTTAAGGCTCACCTTGACAAAACTTCATCAAGACCTTTGTCATGGCCTCACCAAGGCTCCCTCAAGAGAACTCCTATCCAAGACCAAATACTCTAACCTTGGAAACCTCCCCATGGAGACACAAGACCCAAGGGACCTCAACGAACCCCCTTGGAAGATTGAAGACAACAAGACTTAGCGAAACCCCTTTGGATGATTCAACAAATAGAAGCTAACTCTTGACTATGACTTTACTCCAACGCAACACCGATAAATCAGAGTCGCTAGGAGTAGGAGGGCAACTAATGCTACCAAAAAAATCATAAGTTCTTCAGCGACTCACAAGACGCCACGTGGTAGGTCCGAAATATCCGGGTAGCTTGACCCGCGTTCGCGAAGCCTTGAAATGATCTCGACCCAAGTCTAGTTTACAACTCTAAGAGGCATAGACAAGTCACACAAAACATATCCCAGCTTATTCATGAAGGCTAGAGAAGCTAGCGCTAGCCCCAGCATGGCTGGAGGCCCAACAATGCTAGAGGCCTAGCAAGGCTAGTCCTAGTAAGGCTAACCCGAGCAAGCCTTGTCCCAACAATACTAGTCCTAGCAATGGTAGTCCCAGTAAAGCTAGTCCTAGTAGAGCTAGGTTTAGAGCTCCAGCAAGCCTAAGACTCCTAGAAAAATTCAAGACTTGCATAAAGAATTTAATTAAGTATTGGAAGCACTTCTAGGAAGCCACAAACTCCCAAAAAGTTCCCAAACTAGTCCGAATAATATTTCCAAGAGGTAAGGAGGCAAAAATAGGCTCAAAAATAGCTCCAGCAGTGAAACATGAGTATGGTTGTCCTCCTAGCAGCAAAACAGGAGTATGGTTGTCCTCCTAGCAGAAAAAACGCGGATAAGGTTGTCCCTTCAGCAAAACAGGATTAGGGTTGTCCACGCGATGCCGCGACATCTGGACACAATGTCGTGACATTGGACCAGCTCCAACGCTCCTTGAGTATTTGACCTCCAAATGCTTCCCAAACGACTCCCCTTGATCCTAGCATTATTCCAAGGCTGATTAAAGACCTAGACATCGCCAAGTCACCTCCAACACACATCAACAAACTTCTACAAGCCTACAACTCACAAGATCCTAAAATTATGCCATGCAAGGCACTAACTCATTAAAGGCTTAGTGAACATACTAGCCTCAAGGTCTTGTAGACTATACTTCTCATGGTACTAGCTCACTGAAGGTCTTGGCAAGCTATCATCACAGTTCCATGCATCTATGGTTATGCTTCGCAAGACATGGGCTCACCTAGGATCATGTCAATTCCAAAGGCAAACAAGACCAAGTCCACCTCTACAACCCACATGAGCAACATGTCCAAAGACAAAGAAGCCAAACATCACAAAATTGCTAAAGAAGGACATTAGATCAAGTGAGCCATTTGGGCTTCGAGAGCCAAATGGGCTTAAATGGGCTTTATTTCTTCACCGACTAATCACGCCATGACAAGTGGCGCAAGGTGGTAAGAAACTCTATAAATACCCCCTTCTTCCAAAGAGAAAGGGGTTCACAATCTCACTTCATTTCCACACCTTCTCTCGTTAGCTTTCTCTTTCTAGAAAAGCTCTATTGTTCATCATACATTGACTTACTCTCACGCCCGAGGCGGAGTCTTGGTAACACCACCCCAGATTCTTCGTTCCTTTGGTGTGTTTTCCTTCCACATGCTACAGGTTCTAGGAGCTGGACAACACCTAAGCTTGGAGATTTGGATTGAGACGTTAAGACTCTAGGCTACTAACCCAAGCATTCAAGATTGGACACTTAGACTCTTAGAATATAAACCTTGACATTGGAGGAAAAGAAGCTCTACAACACCAACAACTACAACACTCACTCCTAGTGTGTTTGCGTTGACCAAAGTCATAACAGGCGCATAAGTTTGGTTCCATATAGATTGCAATATAAGAATTCATAGTTTTTGTTTATTTGCCTTTAGTTTATCAGATGTTATGCTTAATTCTCCAACATTACACAATTAAGCAAGAATTAATAACCCACTTTAAGGTGGTAATGTGGTGTTACAGCAGATTACATTTGCTCTATATCATACAAGCATACAAGCAAAAACTGTACTATTATCAAGAGACAGTCACAGACATGTCTTCAATATATCTTCATTCAATATTAACCCTGAGGCCCTTAAATGAGTTGCAGATCCCATTTTTCTTGCCCCCTAATTTGTGGAACTCGGTTTCTATGGTCTTGGCTATCTTGGCATCCTCTGGATCTGGATCCGGGAAACCTACGTGGAATGATCCTTGTCTGACCGGTACAATGGATTCTACACGGGCAGCTTGCCTTTTGACGTAGTTGTACAGTTGTTGATGGAAAGCATGGTCTAAGGGGAAGCAATTATCAGTAGTTCCATTTGCAGGATATCGAGACGATACGGATCCTTCTCTTTTACAAAAATGAGGGAGGGATGCGTGATCCATAATCTGCATGTATACACGTTGCATGCCAAACAATGTGAAGGTTGTAAACTTCCAAGTGCTACAAAACAGGTGCTTGATTGTTGCTAGTTTGGACATGATGGATAAAACATTGACATCAATGTGCCTCGTAAACTTCCCGACATATAAATTATGCTTTAATCAAAGTGATACATGGCATTACTTAACATCGGCCTTTAGGCTATCAGATATATCAAAATATACTTGCTAAGCTATTCACAAATGATGAGTCAAAGAGAATTGAAAGCATTACCTTCAATAGCTCATCTCTCCCACAACCGTGCAACACCTGAATTTTCTTCCTGGTCCTTTCTTGCAAAAGAGGCTTCACAACCTGCAAACATTTCAAGTAATGCGGCTTCATTTAGAAATAACGAAGCTATCAATAGTGAGAGTTATTGCATGTATTTTAAAGCAATCATTATAATCTGCTCTTTAAAATGTGACTATTAACACAAACCTTCCAACAAGCTGAAAATATGTATGGGGCGTTAACAATATAGTATGTGTCTGTCTTCTCAGGATAATTCAAGTCATCAATTGTAGAAATAGCAGTCAATAACTGCATTAACAGATATAATAGAATGTAAGACGGGTATTGATATTATAAGTGTTTCGAGAAGAAAAACAGTGTAGATGAGGAATTATCCACTTGGTGCTTATATTATGAACCGTGTTTCTTTAACACTCACATATTGGTTCTACAAATATATATAACCTGATAGCATATCCATTGTAAAAAAAAATTCAAACCTGAATGGAGCATTAGAGGATCACACAGCACCAAATTTACCTTTAAGTTGTTCAGGGCTGAAAGCCTTAGACCAGTCATATCCAAGACCTTCACACAAGTGCTAATAGGCCTTCCATATTTCCTCGATACAGCAGGCTATAACCAGAGAAGCAAATCAGGATTCATGCAAAATTTACGGGGTAGATAATAGAGATGATACACATATCTCAAGGTTGAGAAAATCTACTCACCAATACTACACAATCCCTATATTCATTCATTTGGATATGTGACTGCACATAATAATTCATCTGGCAAAGAGAGATTAATTTACTGTCAGAAAACGTAGCATGCTAAGATCATTGAAAAGTAATGAAGGAGACCGAGACCCGTTCCAGAAGATATTGACAAGAAATTTTTGCTGGAATCTAAGGCCCATAATTCGTGAAATAAAATTAATTATTAATGAACCATTATGCAAGAATGTTAAAGATAGTATAACGTATGATATTCTTACCGACGCTTTATCATATGAACTGAGTCCAACTCCAACAGCAATGACTGGAAGGCCCTGGCAAGACCATAAGAGAGAAAAGCTAAAAATGAAAATTCAGTCCAAATGCAAACCAATGAGATATTGTAGACGAACATAATCATTACATAACAAGAATACCTCTTTTGTGTAGCCTGACATCCCCCCGAGCTGAGAGTCACGCACTGCTCTATATAATTCTGTAGGTGCTATTGGTTTCTGTATAAGAGAATAAAATTTATTATGAATGATGCAATTAACCATTGAAAGTCAATAAGCAAAAGGTTATTTTATTCACGGATCTAACTGTTATACTCTTCTAAATATTGCATAAGAAAGACATCACCTGACATTATATATCTGAAATTAGACGAAATGTCTTTGCATTTCTAGAAGCATATTGATAAAAATATGACTTTTGATCAAGTAATAAATTTGCATCGACTATACTGCACTCACCGACAATATTTTGTCTATTTCATTGTCTACCCTCCATTGTAAGCAATCAAGCAACTGGAAGATTTTTGCATCATTAGAGACAAAACAGAGCCCAATATCTATGAAACTTCAAGAAAAATATAAAACTTTTAATGAACAACAGAATTATTATTAAAAAAAAAAAAAAAAAGAAGGTCTAACCATCTTATGCGATTTGGCAACATTCCAATCCCTTGCTTTGAGAAATCGTACAAAACTCTCAATCGGATACCCCTGATGCATAATCTGGAATCAATGAGAAGAACGGATCAGTTATATATCATTTGTGTAAACTTCCAAAAGATAAAACTATATCAATCTTAACAGTTCATAATAGGTCTGAAGAGAGTTTATACAAAAGAAAAATAACAAGGAAAGCACTAAAAAAATTAAAAGAAGAGAAAAAAAAAAATCACAGTATTGAATTATGCTACAGCTTGAGCTTTGTTACTTCCTTTGAACAAGACCTTCAGAAAAACTGAAAATGAACATCTGATATGATTCCACGACTAGATTGCCATAAGATTCAGTCTGTAGATCAATACAATTCCAAAACTAGAATATCAACTCTAGCATTTAACTCTTAGGCAATCTAAAAAGAGACAACCAATTCACTAAAGTTAAATTAGTCAAAAATGGATCAGACCCATCAACCAAAACTAAAAAAGAATTCAACTTCAAAGCAAAATCTAAAACACCCAGATCACATTCTTTTGGAATTTTCCAGGAAAAATACAGTTGAGCCCAACAAGCAAGGAGTTGAATTAGTCCCATTCAGCCTGACTTCAGCAAGAGACTTTCCATTTCTGAATACCCACGTAACAACAATCTGATGATACCCAGAACTCCACTTTCTACTTTATTTTCTCAGAAGACAATCAGAAAATAGATCGAGAAAGAGAACTGAAAGGGACCAAAAAGGGCAAGGAATTACCTCAAATGTCTTTTTCAGCGGCCCATTTGCTGTAATAAGGAAAGTAGAAGAAAAAGGAGCAGAATTAGAAAGCTGAAAGCATAGTTGAATTATTCCAAGCAGCCATGAATTGGGTTCTTTGAAGCTCACCTTGTTCCATCAACAGCTTAAGCTGCTTGATCGCCTCCTCACTAGCAACACCCATAGCTCTATGTACAAATCTAGCCACCCAAAAAATAATATATATCTTGAGAGAAACAAAACTGGGTTTCTCAGGTTTGGTGAAGCCTCTGTCTCAGACCTTTTATAGCTCTCAATTCAAGAAGAAAAGAAAGAGAAAAAAAAAAAAAAAAACTGGTTTGATACTTCCGGTTGGTTAGCACCGGATGAGAAATTTTTTATTAACTTTTATAGAGAGATACGCATAGAGATTAGCGGTTGCTGCTGCTTGCTGACTGAGTGGGCAGTGATGTCTCAAGTCAAGGTGGAGGGAGGAAATTAATAGTCATAACTCACACGTTCCACACGACATAACTGTCTTATTTGACTTTTTATAAGAACATATAAGTTTAACCGTGACTCACATTTCTGTGTGTCATTTGCTTTCGTTAAAAATAATTCTCAATCACTTTTATAGATAGAGATTCAATCAAGACAATTGAGCAACTCGAGGGATGATTGTTACTGTTGGGATTAAGAAGAAGAGAGAACGACGTCGTAGCTACTGAACAATACATAGTCGTTTCGTTTAATGAGAAGCAACAGTCAAAAGGAGCAAACGACGTTGTATCAACCAAAGGATACGTGAGCAGCAATGGCGTAGGCCTCAAGACTACAATAGAATCATCCCCAATCCTAAGGACAAATTAGAGTTAAAGGTATATTTGGTACCCAAACTTTGTTGGAATACCAAATGTGGTACCCAGACTTTAATTTCACCAAAGTTGGTACCCACATTTTTATTTTTAACCAAATTTAATACCCATCGTTCGGTTCCGTTACCGGCTCCGTTAACGGCTTGACAAGTTGGCTGGTTCTTGCTGACGTGGCCATTGATGGATGAGTTGGATGCAGATGTCACGTTTTAATTAGGTGACGTGGAATAATAACGATGACGTGGCAGTACACGTCACTTGTTCCGTGAATGATGTGGAAAAATTGAAAATCAAATTTTTTTTTTCCAAATGAAACGTTTCATCTTCACTCTCCCACGCTCGAGTGAACTGCTTCAGAAGGTGAATAGAGAGAGAGAAGAAGGTCTGACGAAGGAGAGAGAAAAAACTAGGGCTCACGAGACTGAAAGAGAAAAAGAGGGCCTCGATCAGGTCCTTCGTCTTGTCAATGTCCATAGTGTTCGATTTCTATCACTCTTCCATCTGATTGGCGTGTTGTGAACAGTGAGAGGAGACAAGGTATGTGTTTAGTAAGTTTGTTTAGCTTTTGTTTAGCTTTTGATAATGGTGTTTTAGGTTTGTTTTAGGTTAGTTTTAGTAATAACATTACTGTACCCAGATTCGAAAGGGTTGAAATTAGGGTTTTGTTTTAATGTTTTATATGGATGAGTGAGAATATGGATGTGTTAAAAAACTATTTGTTTTGAGTACAAGTTGGGTACGAAAGTAATATTCTATATGGAATCCAGCATTGGGAAGCATAAAAAAAAATTTAACATTGTTTGGTTGTGTTATTTTTGTAGTATGACAGGTAACAAAAAAACAAGTGGGAAGAAGAAGATTGGGAACAACACTGAGAATAGGAAAGAAGGGGTTGTTCAGCTTTGTTATGGTGGGTTTTTTACTTATCACAGTATAGATGGTCATGAATATCATGAGGGTAAAGTAGTTAGTGAAACTGTTGTAGTTGATGAGTTTAGTATAACTGGTATGTTAGAGAAATTGAAATTGTTAGGGTATTCCAATGTCATAAAAATGCATTATAGGAAGGGTATTGATTTGAAGAAATATGATGGTTTGGTGCTTTTGGGTGATGAATTGGCTGAGATAAGAATGAAAATTATGTTGGCCAAATATGGTTCAGTTACTATATATTCAAAGCATGGTAATAGTGGAGAGGGATTTGTTTATGGGAATTTAGTGGAGGATTGGTTGAATTTGGGTGTGACAGATGAGGAGAGAGAAGAAACTGTCATGGTTGGTGGGCATTTAGAAGGGTCATTTAGTGAGGTTGGTGGGCATTGTAGTTATGATAAAAATCAGGGGCAAAATAGTACATTAGGTAGTGGTCCTAGCTCTTTATCCAGACCTGCAAGTGGACTTGGTGAGCACCACAAAGAACCTGCAACTGAAGAATTCCCAGCTCCACAATCAGCTACTAATCATCCACATGAGGTAAAATTTGGTAATTATAATTGATATATGCATTTTCAGTTTTTGTAGAACAATTTCATAAGTAGCTTACTTGGTTTTTTTTGTTTTGTGTTGCACTTTGTTAAGGCACCCCACACTGAGGATCACATATCTGAAGTGGAGGAAGTGAGGGTTGATCAAGGTACAACAGAAGTTGAAGTGGAAGAGGTTGAAGAGGTTATCACTGATGAAGGAGCAACTTTGTTGGTGGAAGAGGACCACTTTGCTGACTCTGACAGTGAAAATGAGGAAGTAGAGATAGCTAGAAAAGCTGTGAAAAAATGGAAGAAGGCAAGAGCTGAAGCAATGAGGAAAAGAAGAAGAGCTAAAGCAATGAAAAAAAGAAGAAGAGCTAAAGCAATGAGGAAAAGAAGAAGAGCTAGCTCAGTTAGAAGCTGAAGAGGAACAAGTCAATGAAGCTGAACCAGAGGACCATGAGCACAGAGAATTTGTGAATGATGATGACCAAGATGGTGAGAGTGATAGGGACAATATGTATCACTCATCTGACAGTGATTGGAGTGTGAGAAGTTCTGGATCAGAGAGTGATGAGGATGATGCAGAAAGAGTAAGGTTTCCATGGCCACAGTACGACCCATCTCAACCATTCTTGGATTTCACGGAGAAGTTGGGGTTTGCAGAACCTAAGGAATTTAAAGAGGCACTCACAAGGTTAGTTTCTGAATACTGAAATGAAGTATTATTGATTGATTTATTTTCAGCTTTTGGAGTATATTTTTATAAGTAGTTGATTTGTTTTTTGGTTTGGTTTTGTTGCACTGACCAGGTATGCTGTCAATAATCAAATTGACTTCAAGTTCACAAATAAAACAAAAGATAAGGTATCAGCTGAATGCAAAGGCAGAGCTGGTGAAGGAGGACCCAAATGTCAATGGAGGGTGTATGCAAGCTGGCAGACTACCGATGGAGTGTTCAGAGTGAAGAAGTGTAGGAATAATCACCAGTGCAATCCAGCTTACAAGAACCAGAGAGTAACTGATGGTGAAATTGCTAAGAAGTTTAAGAGAATGATAGACGAGAACCCTGCTTTGAGGGCTTGGCAACTAAAAAGTCTGGTTAAGGAATACATGAAGACTGAAGCAAACCTCAGCAAGTGCATTCAGGCAAAAAGATTGTATTACGAGGATACAGTAAGGAAAGAGAAAGAAAAGTTTGGTAAATAGTTTAGGGTACTAACTTGCAAAAGAGTGATAGTTCATGGTAGTCATCTGTAATTACCCCTTAATATTAAGCCATTTCGGCCAAAATTTGTGATTGAAGCCTTTTGCAAAACAAGCCCCTAGAGTAATTTCTGGGGTTGGACCGAGGACATCACCCAAAATTAGTGCATTCATATTAGAGGCACTAAAAAATGGGATCCAATTGCGCGTATCCTTAGCATATACCCCAAAACAAGTCGCTCGATTGTAAAACGCATGCACAATTTTACTAAAACGACTACCTCTAGTTTCATTGGCACTATAAGACATAGAGGAATGCGATAACAAATAATCAAGCATACGATCAACTTAGGACCACCTATAACCTCTTCAAATTTCAGTTTTTTTGAAAAAAAAAAAAAAAAACTGTAATTATACCCCTTCCAAAATGGGCGTATGAGAATAATCTTAAGGATGGACCGAGGAAATCACTCAATGTCATCTATAACATTGTTAACTTGGCTTAATCTAAGAGGGTGTTTGGTTAAGCTTATAAGCTGGTCAAACGGGCTTATGAGCACTAAAATGACTCTTTTTGCCAAGTTACATGTTTGGTAAATTTAAAAAGTGCTTATAAGTTCATGCTTATGAGCCATAAAAAATAACCCCAGCTTCTTATTTTACAGCTCATAAGCACCCAAAAAAGAGCCAGTTTGACCATTAAAATGTCGTTAAT
>JAYMTH010002405.1:0-12684 GCA_036897465.1 Pelargonium australe
AGTAAAATCGGGATAAATATAAAGTAAATATGGTGATAAAGACACTAAAATATATATCAATTTATGCACGTGTCAGTTAACAAACATAAATTGACTAATACCTGAAAGGAAATAAACTTAGGTGCCTGTAGCTACTGCTTGCACAAATGATCCTTAACCTTCAGTAGTAGATTCTGGTGCTATTGATCAGATGTGTGGTTCCAAGCCTCATTTCTCTTCACTCTAGTATTATGATGTTATTACTTTTGTTGATGGTACTAAAACTTTCACATGAATGGAACAAACCAAAACTCTTCCTTTAGTTGTCATACCACATTCATTCAATGGTGTAACATGTTTTCTCGCATGGTTGTGTGCTTCACTATAACCCATATGAAAGTTAAGGAAATTTTTTATATCATATTTTTTTAGTAGAAAGGCCTTTAAATATCTACAAAATACAACAACTTGTCCTATAATTGTAGACTTTACATGGGAATAGGATAAAATTACTACCTATAAGTCAACGACTAAATCAATTGGCTTAAGTCAATGACTAAATCCATTGGCTGAAGTCATTGACTAAGTTAATGACAATTTTATGGGGAATGTTTTTTATTTTTATTTTTATGTTATTGTGTGGTCCCTCAGTACTTGTAGAAATAATCGTGTTTTTAATGATATAAAAATGGATATGGATGTTTTGTGGGAATGGATAATACTTCGTCTGATTGAATGAATTAAGGTCAAAAGGGGAAGAAGTCTCAACACGTATTAAGAGTCAAATCTGTACGATTCAAGGTTTAAGCAAGATAATAGTCAAGTAAGAAGAGTTAGTGCCAGCTGGGTAGCACATTTGAATGAATGAGTTAAATTTAATGTTGATGGAGCAGCAAAAGTTAAGCCGGGCCCAGCTGGAATTGGTGGGGTTTTAATGAACTTTAAGGGGGAGGTGATTTGTGTGTTCTCGGAAAGTATTGGGCGTGCTGATTCGAACTTTGCTTAGTTGAGGGCCATCTTAAAGGCGACAAAATTATATGGCTCATGAGGCGGAAGAAATGGTAAATTGACAGTGGAAAGTGATTTGAAGGTGGCAGTGTCTTGAGTTGGCAAATCTCCATAAGTATTTTGAGTGTTTTAAGAAAATTGAAGAATTAGCTCAAAAAAAGAAAATTGAAGAATTAACAAAGGAATTTGGTTGCTTGAAGGTGGTCTGGACTCAAAGGGAAGTTAATTCCATGGCTGACCTTCTAGCAAAAAAGGGGTTTATATCTCTTCAAATATTTTACTTCTTTCCTACTGTTTCTACAAACATTTGAAGTAGATGAACCAAATGAGGCCTTAGTCAACGCAATGTTTAAATCAATACATCTGAAAGAACTTGCAAGCTACTTGGAACTTTTGCTGTTTGCTTCACCGAGAGATGAACATACAAGGTTAACAGTAATTAAGGATTATGACTATAATCTAATCCATAAGAAAAATATTAATTGAATTTGATTGATTATTCAGATATTCCAAGCATGTTTAATTCCTGTGCATTACCAGTTGATGATATTTGCGTACTCTAATTAGATGAACCGTGTCACTTCATTATTTCTCATGTGCCAGTTGAACCTCAGGAAACACCTGAGTCTAGCAGCCACAGTAACGGGTTTGACGTATTCGGTACAGTTGAAGAGTCGGATTCAGCTGACAGGTATTGTCATAAGTGATATCAATGTTAATGCGGTCTGGTTTTAATGTTTCATGCTGGGATTTAGGTTTTTCTACATGTATATAAATCAGGGATGATGATACTCCAAGCGTACAAGATCCTGAGCCTAGGCCCACTGTTGAAGATGATACTGTAGCAACAGCACATTCAGAACTGAAAGATAATATAGACATGGACACAAAACATGTAAATGCAAATTCATCGTCTTTAGACAAGACCTGGACGTGGAAGGAGGACACTTCTGAGGCCCCAAAGAGTTAGTTCATTCTTCAATCTACAGCTATTGTTCATTCATTTTTTCCCTACTCCTAGGAAAATAGTGGCTAATGAAGACACGAATTGACATAAACTCACAAAAGCACATATATGCATATACGCCATGGTTATTTATGTTGTATGATGATTTGACTCACATGAATTTCAGAATTTTCTACTTTCGCTATGCCTTGTCACTCTAACTAGCTATATATTCAGATTCTGAAGCTGGTTGTTTGTGACTTGCAGTACCAGAATCCTATACAGTGGTTGCAGAATCAAAGTTCTCGGTACTATTATGTTATTTTTATACTATCATAGTATCATATATGTATCAAATTCTAAAACTGCTTTCTTTCAAGTATCACACTTTTCATTCATTACATTTGACAATGATTGGATGAATTGCAGATAAAAGAGAGAGACTTCTTTAGTTTCTTTTTTTCAGATGATTCTTTTGATTTCACGGAATCATTCCATGGAAAATGTGGGGATAAAGGTAGGCTGCTTAGAAGAAGTCTGTGGAAAGTGTCTTTATAATTGTTCTCATGAGTGATATAATCTTAATTTCCAGATTTCAAGTGCACATCATGGGCTGCTCATAACCAATTTGGACACACCCGTAAAGTGGAATTTCTACATCCAATCAAAATATATTTTGGTATGGCTGATCATATTACACTCAACTTTCATGTTCCTTTGGTCATTATTCATCTTATAAATTGTTAACACTAATCTTATGTGCTTACATAAAGGTGCAAAATACGGTAGCTGCAAGGAAGTCCAGCAATTCTGGGTTTACCAAAACAGGTTCCTGCTATAATATGCTTAACATTCTATTTACCAATGCCTGAAACTCATTATTACTATTTTTGTTGTTCTGTAGAGTTAAAAATTGCTATCAGTCTTACTTATCTTGGTTATATTTTTATGGCTTTGTGTGAATATCATTGCTTTTTTGATAAGCTATTTAGGTACCATTTTTTTATAAGCAAGCGGTACCCTTTATTAATGAAGCCGAAGGTTGAAATAAAAGTACAAGAAATCCCAAAGAAGGGCTAAAATAATCTGAAACCCATAAGTCCAAACAGGACAGAGGGTCGGAACACCAAACTTAAAAGGAAAGCAAATTACATAAACAAGAAACAATCGATAAGCAAAAGCTTTTAATCCGTTTCCTCCACCACTCGGAAATTGATGCCGTAAAACAAGCGCATTACGGACTAGTGAAATATGCCATAGCATACTCAAACAAAGAGCATCCCAAACTTTCCGGCTTAACTTGCTCCTCTCAAAGCAAAAAGACCAACTTGATAAAAGAGTGAGCAATCATCATGCAAAACCGAGCTCACACTCCACCAAGTGCACATAAAGAAAGTTGTTGAATCCCAAAGAGAGATAAAACTACCCGAATGACTCGATGATGGGTAGAAAGCAAACTTCATTGACGGAAGATTCCGGAAACTGTTACCCAAAAAGGAGAAAATAGACTGTAATTTACTTTCTTGCAAAAAGACTATGCTTGGCTTCGTTTTCTGATGAGCAATCAAAGTCGATCCCTCCAATGTTGCTCCCAAGCCACCGAATGTTCCAAGAGAGAAACACATTACAAAGGAGCCGGTGCAAATTGAAGATCAATGACGTGAAGAACTAACACGAAGCCGTTCTATTACCTCCGTTTACAAACCGCGAGCTCGAGCACCCAAGCTTTTACAAATACCCCAAAGAGCAATAGCTGAAGCCGTCGGGGAGGAGATATGATGATTACCTATGTTCATAGGAGTAGCTGGCACAAATAGATCAGTCCCGAGATTCCGAGATGGTGACAGAGGCTCAATGCATTTTCGGATAACGTTACGCTTTGGGGGCAACAAATTAACAATCAGTGACTTAAGACGTAAGGAAGAAGCACGTAGAATAGGAAGTCCAGAAAATGTGTTATCCGATTTTGAAATTTATTGAATAACTAGTTCGCTCACTGTAGTTGGTTAGTTACCTTAATCAATAGGGTTTGAAGCTTGTGGGCTAGAAAGTGTCGCAGGCCCATATTGTCTAAACATCATGAGATCTGGTATCTACAAAGTTATCACTTTTGTGAGAAGCAATGTCACTTCTATGGGAAGCAATAGAAGGGTTTCTCGGTGAGCTGGGATTGGAAGTGCTAGCCGAACCGATTGAGTGATTCGTAACCGAGAATAGATGCAGGTTCAGTCCCGAACATTCATTGACAGCTGTTGAAGTGGGTGTTGTCTCACATTGAAAAATTACAAAAGAAAGTGGCTAAATATAATGGTGCAAGTGAAACCCTACTAACAAGGTTGACCATTTAGTAGAGGAAGGTCAAGCCATTGTATGTAGCATAATTATGAAATTTAACATGGTAACAGAGCTAGTTTTGATCCAAGTATTGGCTCGAAGGTGGCCTGTTTATGTTGCCTCCCCCTGTGGTCTCCGGCCCGCTTGCAGATGGATATACCTGCAGCGGCCCACATGTGGAAGAAAAATACCTACACGTGAGGGGGATTGCCGATTTATTGAGGCTAAGAGTTGATTTCCTGTTTTTCATTCATTTAATTTTGCCAAACTAGCTTTCTGTACTCTAATTATCCTATCCCAAACTCTCAATTTTCCATAGCTCTCATGAATACCAACCATATTTTCGTAAAAGTCCCACCTTCAAAAAATTACTAGATCGGAAGTAAAATATCCTTCTTTTCACACTAGTAAAGACTTAATGTGTGAAACTACAGAGACACTCAACTCAATCAGGCGTCACTCATGTCCTCTTATAAACCACCAAATGCCATGCAATAGATTTGAATATAACATATTCTTGATCTCTTTTCCATGATTGCATCAATTGCTTTACACTAAGTAGGGGAAAATCTAGAAGTAGATTCTTGGAGGAGTTATAAGCCTTATAATATTTGGAAAGGAAATAGACAAATGGGTTGCAGGCCTAAGACCACACCAGCTTTGAAACCTTGTTAAATTGTACACCACTTAAAAGCTGAAGCTGTTAAGTGGAGGGCCCAATTAGTATATGAAGTTGTCTCAAGCTCCATACACTCACAATGTGGGATACTTCAATAGAAGTCAGAATTTGTTGAAGGCTTAAAGCTTCGACGCAACATAGTGTGAGCCTTAGACTTCAGGGTTTATATAAGCTGGAGCGTTCAACTTGGTAGTTGCTTCTGTTGAACAGATTACTGTGCAATGTATCTATTCCATTAAGTAGCTCCTGTGGATATTATGGATATGTGGCTCATGAAATTTACTGTTCAGTCGTGATTGGATCTTATTAAGAGAAAAAAGTGTAGGATTGAATCTAGCTTTACTGCATTTTTTGTCAGAAAAACCATATATCGAATTGCTTGATATGAAACTAGGTTTATTTTTCCTCTTATATGATTTTCCGTACGTATGCTCTTGTTGTTTTCTAAGGTGGTAGTGTAAATAGTTGTAATTACTTTTATGTAGTCTATGGTTGGACTTTGTTATCAAATTGATATTATATTGACATCGTGCGTCTACTATTTCAGCCACTTGGTTATCAAGACATCACAAGAAATAAATGACGTCCCTTATGGAGATTATTTTCGTGTGGAGGTATAAAAACTAAATCCGAGCTATGTTAACTTGCAAAACTTACAATTAGAGTATGGTTTTAACTTCCCTCTAGTATATAACTGAGTGAATGACAATCAGTCTTGTAAGATTTCAGAAATAGTTACTACCAGCCTTTCTAAATTGCATGGCAGGCATAAGTCATACGTATTTCTCTTTCATTTGCATACTAAGTGAAACTGTTCAAAAATAATATCCCTGAAAAATGCAGCAGGGTAGTAGATGTGGTTATGCACCTTCATTAATATAATTTAATTTCATGATTATCTTGTTTTTTTTTTATTCTGGCAAATCATGGGAGAAAAAAATTGTTCAGTTTTCAATTTGTCTTTTGTTTTGTTCCCAATTTTTACTTTTTGCTAATAGATGATTTCTATTACTATTTTCAGATATATATGCATTTGAATGTATGTTGATTTTTCTCAAGTGGTTTGAGCTTTAGTGGCTAAGATGTGAGTGGGCTTGAGGGAAGATTCCTTAATGCCATAATCCGTATTACTTTTATGTATTTATAACTATTTGTTAAGTATTGGTTTTCTCCTAAAATTATGTGGAATTGTGCTGGTAACTGTTCAGCGATCCAGCCAGGCATTTGTGTTCTTTAAGCCCATCTCTGCACACAAGCTTTGTCATTTTTATTATTCATTCAAACTTTTTTTTTTTCCTAGTCTCTCTTCGGTACAGCATTCTGAAACTTCATATGCCAGTAAATCAAGCTAATTACCAGTATATGCTTACTTCTCCTAACTGCAGCAATTGGACAAGTGTTTTTTAGAAGCTCAATTAAAAAAAAAAATTATTAAAATTTTCCCAACAGGTTCCTGCCGCATCCCAAATGAGAAGGTTCAGTTAGTATCATATGCTTTTGCGGTCTAGAAGCTGAAATGAGCTTCAGTTTCTAATAAAATGGTAAACCATGAATTTCATCAAACAGCATTTTTCAGCTACTCTAAAACTGGGCCAAACATTTGGTTCTAACAAACTCATGTCTTTGCCCATTTCCTCAAAAAAATTATTATGAGCATTTCAGATATGGCTACTTCCTTTTAATTGGAACATCTTCTATCGTAGTGGCAAAAGCACCCTTAAAGCTAGCATATGTTATGGAAGTTGGATTGAATCAGCGTTTTAACAAATCCATGGGTTGAGCCCCCCAGGAAAACAGGGCAATGACACATGCCAAGTTTTGGACAAGAATAGAAATGAGTAAGAAAGATATAGATATTGAGAACACAAGGGTGGTGGAATTGTTATTCTCAAGATTATATGTTTATTTACTGGTAGGCTGAGTATGGCAAAATTACAATGCAACGAGTGAAAGAAAGAAATATTGTAAAGATGACTTACTTTTCGATAGTATATATTGTTGAGTATACTAAATATATCAATGTTTATAACTTATGACAGCAAGATCTCCTGTTGATGTTTTAAGAAATATGATAATCATGATCACTCATGTTCTACTTGTTAGTTCTTGATTTTCTTGTCTGGCAATTCTTGAGTTTATATATTGTTGTTGGTAATTTTGATGCTTTTTCTGCGGATGTTTTCTAAATCTTCTGATATTAAATTTGTATTTTCTTTTCATTGCATCTAATATCAGGGCCTTTGGGATTTGCAAAGAGATAGAGATGATTCTGAGGAATGTTGTCATTTGCGAGTATACGTGAATGTGAATTTTTCCAAGAGCACCGTATTTAGAGGTCTGCCACTTAATAATAGCTAGTGTATTGCATTTTATTTCTTCTTTGTTTTTTGGAACCTTCAAATGCTTATAATAACATCGATATTATGACAAACAAACTGCATGTGAACTATTCTTGGATAAAAGAACATGCTCAAGAATTATTTGGAGGCTGGTTAAACAAACCCATCTGGCCCATTGGAGGCAGAATACTGACCTGTTTAGGCTAACACACACTCAATAGGACAAGTGGTTGATTTCACTTCGTTCTCTCGAGGTCTCAAGTTCGAGTCTCGGTGTTTGTACGTTCGCTGATAATTAAAAAACACATATTGTTTAAAGAAATTCATGTAAATGTATACATTTTCATGTTTCAAGACAGATAATACAGTAAGTTCGTGAAGAAGCTTGAGCTTCATCAGCTACACTTGTTAAAAGCACTCACTTTTATCAGTAAAGACATGTCTTGCCGTTTTTGTTCATATGTTTTATGCTTGCATAAGTATCCAGTTAGAAGGAGATTGTGGAACATAATGTTGATCTGATTCCAAGTTGGTGTAATGGGTCTCAGGCAAGATAGTGCAGTCTACTATTGAAGACTGCCGAGAAGTATATGGAATTTGGATAAGCCTGGTATGCAAAATATTTCTCCCTTATTACATATTGTGGGTTCTTAGAGTTGGTGCCGTGGTGACCTAGTGGATATTTTTAAACATGGAAATTAACCATTATTTCAGGCACATGAATATCTGGAGAAGAAGAATCTTGAAAACCAAGGAGGTTAGTTTTCTGTTCACGCTTTTATTTGAAGTAAACTCAGTTCATGACTATCTTACACATTGGGTGATGAAGATCAGATACGTCATAGGTGTACTTACCGATTTTTGTTAATCATCTCATTGTTTCATAATGTAGATACTGGCACTGCTGCTAGAGTGATTGAGAATGCAGAAGTTAAGCCTGAAAGAAACACGAACACTGAAGAATCCTTTGGAAGGCCACGTGAGTCTGGACACCATTTAAGGGCACAAACGCCCGATACCAAGAATGTTAACCAAGTTGGAAACCACATGCAAGAAAATGTGGCTCACAAAAACTCTAGCGCATCGGTCTCGAGAGAACCTAAGATGAAATTCTGGTCATCCTTGTATACGCAGAGTCACCTTCCGCTACTGGTCGTTATTGCATTTGGCGTAATTATCCTTATGCAGGTACTCCCTCGACTCGTTCATTGTATACGCAGAGTCATCTTCTACTAATATGTATGTTCATTTTACGGGTTAATTGTTTGTTGTCTATGACTGAATATGATTACGGGTTTAATGCGATTGCAGATGAGCATGCTTATGCTGTTGGCTAGACCGCAGAAGGTTCAGGTGATTTCTCATAGCGGTTTTGTCAATGGTATGGGCAGTGGAGCAACTGAAAGTGAAAGATCAATGGAAGTTTTAGTCCATTTGGAGAAAAGAATAGAGCACCTCAAAGAGGACATGTTCACAGTTGAGGCACAGCTCAAGAGGATGAGCAATGAACATGCCTTGCTAAAAGCACAGCTCAATGACATGAGCCACGCTAGAAAGAAAGCATAGATTCATGTATGGATCTTGTATGTACATTTGACTGGCCTACTTTTGTTGCAAAAAGGAAAATATATATGACAAAAAAATGTATTTAAATTATTTCACTATTAGCATTTAAAAAAAAATGCTAAATGTACCAAATTTTGTAAAAAGGTTTCATGTACAAAACGACGTGAGAATTTACGTGGCGAATATATTTGATATATTTGTTGTTTAAAATTAATTTTAATGAATAACAACCTGACATATGTTATACCATTACGTTAGGATAGCACACTGTTAAGCAGAGAGCATAGTGTGTACAAGAGGATTCACCTTAGGTGTGAGTAACAATTTGCTCCGTGAGAATTTGAATCACACCTTATTAGGGAGAACTCTAGAGAGTTTATGTCAATTGTGGATCAACCATCTTATCGACGAGAGGTATTTACACTCACAAAGTAAAATTCGTCATGTGTCACCGTGTGATTGGTTGTTTGTGATGCGGGGTTTGCTTCAAAATCCACTAAAATGTTGGAGTTCAAACCTCCCACACGCGTTGTCTATGGGTGCCTGGAGAGTTTGAGAGCTCCCTCTTACCCTCCGAGCACTGCGGAGTGGACTAGAGCCCCTTGGAGCCTTTGCCGCTTTGAATAGCTTCCTAATGTCCCAATGAGGCAAAAACTTTGAGGATTATCTGTCTAGGTTGATATTTTAGAGGTGACAATGTGAGACGGGGACATTGGAGATAATCCAACGATGCGAGAAGTCTTGGGGTTGACCTGATAAGGCAAGAAACTTGTCATGGTTATCGATGCTGGCTTCCACTCCACAAATGTTGGCTGCACGCAATGCATTAAATTTTTGAGTTTAATAGTTCATTTCATTCTCACCAATTCATTATATAAATAATATTTTGGTGAATGACATGTTTTCTTTTTGTTTGATTAACCTCGGCCAACAATAACATAACTCATATAATATATGTGTGTGTTTAGACATTTCATTAAAACGTTTAGATTCAGTCAGAGCTTCACTTAATTTTAAAATTCCACTCGGGTATCATCTCATTGAGCTGGCATGGTCTGAGAAAATAATATATTAGGATTTTGGATGAAATTGTGTCAGTTATTGTGTACTTTTCCGTACCCACTTTTTACCGAAAGGAATCACAAAATGGTTGTGTGTATATATAATTTGTACGGTGGCTTAAGAAATATTGATTGGTAGCTTAAGAAATAGTAGTAATTTAGCGACTCCTTCCTTCTTCTCATGATTTTATCTACAAATAAAATAACCGAAAGGATTTAAAATGGATGATAATATATAATGAAGATCGTTTTGGTTGAAAAATGAGGCATTGCCTTGCCGATATGAATTTGGTTCTCCCCAAAATGTTAATAATGTTCGTTCCACAAAGTATTTGAACTGCAAATATAATCCACATTTCGCAGACCTACCAATACCATCCATAGGCTTTTAATCAGCTAAGCTATAATGATGAACATTTTTTTCTTCTTGAAAGCTACTATATATATATGAAGATCCACTACTTTGTAAAAAGATTAGTTAAAAAGTATTGCATGTTGTTGAAAAAAAAAAAAAAAAAAAAAAAAAAAAAATGAATAGAGAGATTTTTTAACAGGGAAAAAGTTGTGAGACTCTTTAAATAAAAGTGGAAAATAACATACTGATACGATTACTTATTCTAAGTTTGAAATTAAAATTCAAACGTTGTTGTACTGATTTTCTTATCCAAGTGTTAGGGTTTTTGAATTTAGTTAAGTCCAAGTCTTCGGGCCTTCAATATGGGTGATAGCAGTGATCCACGCCCGGTCAGTGACTGTGGACCTGCGCAGGTAACACATTGTTAAGTGAGCTCTGAATGTGTGTCCGAAGAACCACCTCCTGCGTGAGAGTAAGATCTCCACGCAAACAGAAAAATGAAAAATTGACTGAGAATCGAATCTCTAAAATTCGTTCCTAGGATGAAGAATGTTCGAAAATTGATGAAGAACACACGAAAAACGTTTGAGAGCGTTTCGAGTTCTCGCGTATGTACTTGTTAAGTGAAGTGACAAAACCTGATAATATGGGCTTGAGTCTCCTTTTATAGACTTCAAACTTACTTGTCCTCCGGTGGACTTCGAGCGGTCGGCGGCTAGGTGGTCGTTGTCTTTCATATTTGCATGCCGACAGGGCAAGCGATGGTCTGTGGGCTGCTGCTTGTCAGATACGCACATCGGCACGACATGCAGTGATCTCTAGTCCGTTTCCTACTAGATCTGCACATCATTAGGGCAGTCAACATTCTCATTCTATCGCATCTCGATCGCCAACTAGCTCTGCTTGCCAGCTGGGCTATCATTATCCTCAGCCTCCGGCCATGTGGGAGATGAGGTTCATTTTTGATCTGCCTCCGGTTGAGTTCAAACTAAGGGGGAGGCCAGAGCATGCCGCACACGACCTCTCCAAGGCATGCGGCCATGTCCGGCCTCCCTCCTAGGTTGGAACTCCTCCTTGGTATTCATCATTTGGTAGTTCCGAAAGGTGTTTTTTTTTTTTTGGGACAGATAGGTGCCGGAATCCTATCTTGCGACGGCCTAAGGAACCTTTTCAAGACGTCTATATACAAGCTTGAACAAGGAAATAGTGTTCAGGAAAGAGACTATGCCTCTTAACCCTAGCATAAGGCTTTTGGCACCATACCGCACCAAAAGTGGTCTCTTACACCACCACCACCAAGAATGAGTTGAGTAGGAATCGATCCTGAGACCTCTTCCCACTCACACAGCTGGAATAACCAACTGCGCCACCCTTAAAGGTGTTTTGGTGTATGTCCGTCTTGCTTGTCAAGAGGGTAGTGACCAGACTTGTTTGCGTCACTAGTCAGGTTGATACTTTAAGTCTGATTGATAATCTCTAAAAGGTTGGTAGTCTCCAAGTCCAGGAGGCTGGTGTTCTCTGGCAGACTGATGCTTTTAGGCAGCTTGACAAACAAGAGGGGGGAGAGAGCCCACATATATGCCATGGACGGACGAGCCCATTCGACTTGGGCCGTGCGACTAATCTGTGCAGGCTGGTCTGCCAGGGTCAAGGTCTGGGTCCCTCTCCTATTTGGACTATTGACCATCTCCACTTAACTTTTTTGTGCTGACCTCTCATGCCACGCGTCACCTGCCTATTAGAAGTGAGGATCATGAGATCACATTAACTCTTCCAATTTTGATTGAGAATTAAAAAACTCAAAACATGAGAATGAAAAGTAGATTGAAAAGATATATATATTTAAACGATTCTCTGTAAATTCTTTAGTTATTCGATGTCATCACCAATGTTCAAAAACATATTTATTTAAGTTTCATCTTGTTCCAAATTTTGCACATCTTAATTTCTATTAATTCAACACTTTTTTTTTATCAGCAAACCGTGCTTTCATTAAACACCTCCAAAAAGGAAGAAGAATAAAAGTACAAGACCCCGAGAGAGGCAAAAGAACAACTAACACATAAGAGAAAGAGGATCGATGCACTAAGAATCAAAGATTGGTTTGAGATGACTGACAAGAGACCGAGAACAGTGCCTCTTATGTAGTGCCGAACAACCCCAAGTATTTCAAGATGACTAAATGGCGACACAAAGTGAGAGCTAGGTTCGAGGTTGAGAGGTCTTGATTTCCCGAAGTCGTTCAGTTACTTCAGAATCCAAACAAAAGTCTCATACGCCGAAACTGATTACGTAAGAGAAGAGGAAAATATGATACTACAAGATACTACAAGAAAGTCAAATTAAAAAAAAAAAAAAAAAGTCAAATTGTTGATTAAATTTTAGGGAAAATTACCAATACATATCATGTAATGTAG
>JAYMTH010002406.1:0-12684 GCA_036897465.1 Pelargonium australe
GATGACGGACCCTCAAATGATGCACCAGATTCAGCTCAAGTGATGTTACCGGCTTCGGTAATCCGAAACCTCTCAATAATAGCCGTCTCAGAGTTGGTAGCGCATAAGGTTTCTAACTTTTAGGTCACCATTTCGTTGGCTTTATACAAGAGATTTCAATGACTTGTTATTCCAAGAAAAGAATAGGGGCGGGAATATGTATTCAAATTGGTTGTTGCACGAATTTAATCAGACAGTTTTGAATGTTGGGTTAATAAATTTTGGGATTGAGAGGTACGAGTTCATTTGAAGAAGGGAGTAAACTCGAGCTTGTGTATCGAAGAAAGGTTGAACAATGCTTTTGAGTTAGCTACAGGGATGGAGAAGTTTATGGATTGTTTCTTTAATAAGATGTCGCACTTTTAATCACAGATTGAGTCCAACATTTCACACAAAATGTTGTGTCTTTTTATTAAACGGGGGCAAACACACAATGTCCAAATTAAGGGCATACACCAGTTTTATATTCAACCGAGTTTACGTATTTATGTGAATTTCAACTGTATAAATTAAATCCACAAACGCAACAAAATTATATATAGCAATATCAAAAGTAATGATATGCAAATATCACAGAAATATAAAACAAGGTTTTAGAAAAAGGTTTTCAAAAATAAAGTTTAGACGAAATCAAGTTTTGTAAAACAGATTTAAGTAGAACCAATTTTTTGAAAACAGATTGAAGCGTGTTTCGTCCAATTTGACTCGGTCAAATTAGATGATCAAAACGTGGTCGTATAGTCAAACTTCTTTTCCAAGTCAAGGAGATGGAATGGGTCGTTGACTCGGGTGCTGGAGCTACTGGTATCGGTATCTCGAATTCTGGTGATCGAACCTATCGCCTGCACAGATCAGCACACAGTTAAGAGGAGACCCCGAGTGTGTTTCCGGGGGACCGCCTTCGGCGTGAGATTCAAGATCTCCACACAAGAAATTTTAAGAAACTTGAAGATTCGAAAATCTTCGAAGAACGTTCAAATGCATTCGAAGATCGTCGATGAATCGCGAAGAACACGAAGAACGCTTGAGAGGTTTTCGTGCTCTTGGATTCTATAGTTTTTTAGAAATGAAATTTGTGAGCCCTTTACCTTTGGGTGGAAGGCCTATTTATAGGCCTTCACTTACCTGATGACGTGGCGGCTTGTGATTCGTCAAAAGTCTTATGGGGCCCGTCAAGGTTTTTACCTTTTTATCCTTGAGAGTTTATTTGGAGAAGTAAGCCAAGTGTGCTCTCCATTCTCAAATATTGTAGTTGTTGAATGAAGATAACAACTGCCGATAACAGATGCAGATAGCGGCTGCAAATAACGACCGTAGATAGCGGCTGCAGATAACGGCTTGGTGTGTAAGCTGATGAGAGTTCAATGACAGCTAACATAGCATTCTTCAATTTAATGACCGATCAATTTTGACCAGTATCATTTATTTCTTGCTACTCTGGTCTGGTTCGGAATCAGATTCAAATTTCCATCGGAGAACTTGATCAATTTGGATCCGGCTTGACACTTCGGGTTCTTTGACTGGTATTGACCCGAGTTTTGACTTTGACTTGCTGATTTGGACGATCAGTGGGTCCTGCGAGCCACGTGTCGCTTTATCATTGGTCCAATCCAATTTTAATTTTTAGGGTATCATCACAAACTATTCATATATAGAAGGAAAAAATAGGAAATATGCACCGTATTTAATTAATAACTACACGTAGCTGAAGAGTGTTCAAGTATCCGATATATATCAAACACACGAATATATATATGAAAAAGATGAGAACGTTTGAGCATCATAAAAACAAAATCGTCATTGTTTAACACGTTGAGAACGATACTAATTGGAAGCCATCGATCGCAATATATTCTAATTATTTCACCAGACCAGAAACATAAGTATTGGGGGGGAAATATATTAATTGATCAGAATCCAAAAGAAAATTGTCCTCAGATGATGATGTTATATGTCAAAGTGGTTGAGAATATGCAAGTAGTAATATATATAAATTTGTATGATACCCCATTTGGGTTACTTTAATATATAACCAGAAAAAACAAGAAAAAACCTTAAATGTCTTTTTAAAGAGTCAATGAACTGCTCACATGAAATCAACATTTATGTTATTTAACTAAGGAGACATACAGAGTTGTGAAAAATATCTAGTTCTTGATCCGATGCCTTTAAATTATATGAAAAGAACAATAGCAGCATGAATTCAATACATTAGTCATTAAAAACCAATACAATAATACAATAATACAAAAGTTAACTTACTTTAACACGCTCAAATCAAACTAGAAGCACGTACATCAGTTAAAAATGTAATAGGAAACAACATATGTGCCTAGTTGTTTAGTGATTAAGATCGAGCATTCAACTTGTGTAAAATATCATAATGAAGAAAAAATAACTCTTCTCTTACTTCTCAAAACTTATTATTTATGTCTCCCAGTGAAAGAATGTGAAATCTGTCACCACTTGATATACACGTTGAGTCACCTATTAAGTTAAGTTTTTGGGTTGAATCAAGTTTAACACTTATTATATACCTTATGTCACCACTTGATATACAAGTTGGATCAAGTTTTTGGGTTGGATCATCAAACTAGGAGCACCCAAATATGAGACTGGTAGAGATTTTGAAATCGAATCAAGCCAAAACCCTAAATTGGAATCTGTAGTCAAATTGCTTCTCAACTCAAAATCGCACATCCAATGTAACTCGTAAAATTTCGAATCAAATCACACTCCTATTAACTCAAATTTCACTCCAAACGCTTGGACTCCCAGTTCATTGTTTGTTTTGTCTTCAACGTAGAAGAGCAGCATTGAGAAAGTTTTAAAATAATAGTTTTTTTTTCCTTTTTATATTTTTGATTTAATATTGACATGTGCTACTCATGTGATTAACGGAAATTATCTTTTCGGTTATCTATTTTCAAAAATCGAGTTTTTGTGAACCGACGAAGAGAAAGTGTAGTTGAAGTACTAATGGTGATTTAGAAAATAGTAGAGAATCAACGATGATAACAGTGATACGAGTGTATAGTTGAAGGGTATAACTTTAACCCAATAAAATATTTTCTCCCTTAGTTTCTCGGAAACCAAACACCTATTTCCTTACCTTAACAACAAAAATCAAATCTCATTAAACCCATCTCATGGATTCAAAAACAAAAAATTGAGTGATATCTGGCTGCTCATGCCATTGATTCGACAGAAGAGCATGATACAATCAGAATCCAAAGACGAAAACCCTCAATCTCGCTTCTTCCTGCTCATCAATGGACAAAGAAACTCAACTTCTGTCCCGCCTTGCCGCAAACCACCTCTACCTAGCCCAATTCGAGCCTCTGCGAGCGATTCTGCTCGCTCTTCGCACTAGAAGCCCCGACCTCGCTCTCGCCATTCTCCAAACCATTGTTGCCCACTCTGGTCGATTCCAGAATGTTCTCTGGTCAACCTCTTGCCCTTCGCCTTCACTCCTCACATACTTGTCTGCACTCGAGCTCTTGCAATTCAACAACCCATCATCGGCATGGAGCTTCGATCCCGAAGCACTGCGCTTGCGCGCTGAGTTTTTGTTGTTGGTCCAGACTTTGAGAGATCGGGTATCGGATTTAGATAGGACTGATGAGAGAGCGGGGGAGATTTTGGCTGGTAGTGAGGATGTGAGGGAAGGAAATGGTGAATTGGGTGATTGCCTGCGGGTCTTAGACAGGGTTTTGGAGTTGGGTGTGAAAAGATTGAAGGCAGATGGGATTGTGAAAGCTGAAGATTATGGTGTTGTGGATGATGGGAGTGAGAGCAGGGTGGATTTTGGGTCTGTATCAATTGAGGAAGCAGAGCTGATGTGTTTGAGACGGGTAATATTCGACAGTGCTGATGTTTATGATGGATTATGTTGGAATATTCATAAGCAAATTCAGGAATGGGGAGGTGATGATACGGGTCTGGCAATAACAGTGCGGAAGGATGGGGAAGCGATGGAGGTTCCAACTCAGGGGGACGAAGATGATTTAAAGCTTCTTGGTTTGATACAGAGAAGTGTTCAAGTAGCTCATTTGGATGCTATGAAGGAATGCCTAAAGGAGGGGGATGTGGAAGGAGCAGTTTCTCGTATCCGTTTTCTTCATGTGGATTTTGGATTGGAGGAGGCAGAGTACCGGTGTGTCTATTGTTTACTTAGAATTTGTCCTTGATTTCCTTACTTAAGCAATGCCCCTTCTTTACCGAACTGATTCAAAATTCTAATAATTAGTCATTACCTTTATTGATACCAAATATGTAAATTAAACTAGTAAGGTCTTAGTTTGTTCTTGGAGTCTTGCTATTATTAGTGTGCCAGATTTAACTTTTGTTCATAGTGGCCTGTTTGGAGATTAGTTGTCACAAAAAACCTGAAACAGTAGCGCCAAGAGATGACAACCCCATGGCATAGAATATAAATTAGTAATCTGGTCCTTAGAAGTCTTATTGTATGTCCAAAGGTTTTGCAAAGAAGCAAATTGATTTATAAAATAGAACAGGAATCATATGACAGAGGAAAGGCACCCCCTTTGAGTAACTGCAAAGGACTATATCAGAACAGCCATCAAATTACATGTATTAAAGATAGACGGCCTTATTTTATAAACTTGAAGCAATAGCTTGATGAAATGCAAAAAGCAAACCCTAATCCACAAAATATTGAAATTAGTAATCTGGTCCTAAGAAGTCCCAAAATTCCTCTCTTGCCAATAGACAATATCAGAACATTTATTCAGTCATTTCTATTGAAGATCTACACCCTCATATAAACCTCAAGTAATAGCCTGAAGACATTCAAGAAGCAAAGCCTAACCCACAATATATTGACATTAGTAATCTGGCCCGGAATGTTTTGTCAAAGAACCCACAACTTGCACCAGCAACTACCAACTATCATCAGGGCAAGTGGCTTAAGGCGCTTGCTCCTGCGGAGGTATCATGTTCGAGCTTCGGTTGGTACGCTTGCTTATAAAAAAAAAACTTGCATCATCAACTACTCATTTGTATCACTTCTGCTTAGCACGAGTTCTCAGCTAGCATTGGTGTTCAAAGGCAATAGTATTATGCCGGTGATAATACTTGAGCCAATATTGTATGCAAACTTTAAGTTTATGCTACAAATCAATTTTGTAAAAATATACATTTTTCTGCATCTCTTATCAGTCTGGGGAAATGTCTAAATAGGAAACAACTTTCTGCTGTGACATATCTGAAAATGTTGCGACTTTTTATCAAATAGCATAAAATTTAGGACTATGTATTGCTTTCTTTAATGGAAGTTTCATTTATAGATTTCCTCTCTTATCACGGTGTACACCATAGCGTGCTTTCTTTTATCTCTAGTTGTATTATTTATTGTAAAAAATGGGGTCGCAGGTTTGATAATAAGGTCACATGGTTGGTATGGGAAATTGATCTTTGTTTAAACTGTGACTTCTTTCAAACAAGGATGTTAATGGTGTGTTCTTTTTAGTCTTTTTTTTTTTTTCATTCTCTTTCATGTTTGGGTTCTACCTTTAGCACTTTTGTCTCAGTATTCTTGTATATACATCCTGAATGCTTGGGCAGAGTACTTTTTTAGTGCTTCTTAACTAAGTTTTGATATTGAAGGAGATATTTAACACTTATTACTGTTGTAAAAGGTTCTTGAGTTTTAATACGTCTTCTAGATTCTGGCCTCCCTTCTCTCAGGATTAAGCTCTTCAGTTTTTTTTTCTTTCTTTCCAAAGTTGATTAAGCTCGATAGAATTTTATAGGTTTGTTCTGTTATACTACTGTGATGAGCATGGATAGTTGTCATTACTGAACTGATTGATATATTGGGCTTACATGTTACTTTAAGATAATCTATCATACAGTTTTCCATGTATCCGTTTAAGGAGCATTTGATTACCATCTATTTGCTCTATGCTAATTGTTGTTTTTGTTCTTTTATTATCGTTGTTAATTATATTTTGTTGGAGTTAGTGAACTTTTCTGATTATTTATGTGAATGCTTTTTGATGTCTCTTATAGCTTGGCTTTGCAAGATATCCTCAAGAGGGTTTTGTCAAGTAGGGAGGGTTATGGAGATGCCTGGCAAACCATGCGAGAAAAACTTCTGGATATTTATAGAGAAGCTCTTGCATCTAATTGCCGACATCTTGTTCAAATGATTGAGGTTAGTCTTTTACCGAGGGCTTTTCTCGAAGAAAATAACTCCAAGTAACAAAACATTTTCTCTTCAAGTCACTTTTTTTTTCTTTCAAAATTTGATTCTTTAGCTTGAGATCAGAAAAGATTGCAGAAGAGGAAGTCAAGTAGAAATTGTTTTCTGGAAATTCTATGAAATTTCCTTTTACCTGGAAAATTTGTTTTATTTGATTTCTTTCGTAGTGTACCAAGCAACAAGGAACTCGGAAAATAATTTTCAAAAAGTACTTTTCCCTAAAAAAGCTGTAGCTAGATATGCAGAGCAGAGCTCACTAATAATTTTGAGTGCTGTTTGAAAAATCTTGTTATGATTATCCAGTAGGTTATGGATAATGTTTGGTTCAAGTACTTGGTGGTAAGATTGATTAAACTAAACCTTAAATGCATTTTAAAATTAAACCAAAATTTTGCAACATTTGAACCTCTATGGAAGTAGAGACCGTGTTTGATCCTGTTCATTAGTTCATATGAAATACCTCTTTAAATGTTCACAACAAAGTCTAATTTTCTGATATACTTTTACTTGAACGTTTTATTTTTTTATTTTTTTTTTATAATGTGTCGAATTCTATCATTTTAGTGCGTAATATATTCTTGCCTTCATGTGTGTATGTTGTTTGAGGAGTACCTGTTGAATGACCCAAATACACACAGTGCCCATGTGGACACATAGATTTATAATCCTGAAGGGCTTATTGACTGCACAATGTCGTTCTCCTCAGGTTATTCAAGATGAGTTACTTTCTGAAGATATTGAAATGTGCAGAGCTCTGGAGAACAGCCAAATTCCAATACCACTTCAGCGTTTTCTAAAATATGTGGCAGAATCGGAACCTAATATAGATTCAGATGATAAAATTTTGTTCATGAAGACAACTGTCAGTTCTTGCTTAAGAGACTTGTACCAGTATGCACGCGTTTCTGGATTGCATGTTCTTGAATGTGTTATGGACAGTGCCCTATCTGCAGTGAAGCGGGAGCTGCTTGAAGAAGCTAGTAATGTATGTGTCCAGTATTAGTTTAGATTAAATATGTGAGTATGAAATAGATAGCTCTCATTGTTTTGTGAACCTATCATTTCTCCCTTCACTCTGCAATTGCTAGTGCTATAAATTATTAAATTTCAAAGACCTTGCTCTCTTGATGTGGCAGATTCTTTCATTGTTTCCTCGACTTCAGCCCTTGGTAGCTTCCATGGGTTGGGATCTGTTGCCTGGTAAAACACCAACTCGGAGGAAATTGGTGCAACTGCTATGGATTAGCAAGTCGCAAGTACTTAGGCTGGAAGAACCTTCACCTCACGGTAGTCAATCAAATGAGGTAATTCCTTGCCCTTCCCTCTATTTCTTTTCTGAAACTGTTATAATGAAATTCTTCTTGGCAACTTATGGATGTATGATTGATCAATCAGCAGAAATATGTGACTGTTAATTTGGATTTTGACAGATATCTTGCGTGGAACATCTTTGCGATTCCTTATGTTATCAGCTTGACCTTGCCTCTTTTGTTGCCTGTGTCAACTCTGGTCAACCGTGGGATTCAAAATCATCATTACTGTTGTCTGGAAAAGAACACGTTTCTGACAATGATGCTCAGTTGGATCCTTTTGTTGAAAATTTTGTGTTGGAAAGACTTTCTACTCAAAGTCCTCTTCGGGTAAGTGTATCTAATAGATTTAGAGAAAGTGCTTGCATAGTATATCTACCCAAATTTCTTCTTTAATTTGTTTCTTTTTTCTTTCTTTCTGGGGAACCGTCTGAATAATTATAGTTACAACACTTGGGAGCCATCTGTCTACCTTTTACCTTTTGTTATTTCCTTTCTCAGAACTAAATCGTAATGCTCTGATTGTGTTTGATTTTATTACTGCTGGATGAATGGGATTTGAGGTTCGGATGTCAGTTTAATGAGAAAAACATAACAGAGAGTGCAAGTAGAGATATGAGGTCTACAAAATATGCTATTTTTTTTTTTTTTTGGGGGGGGAAGGAACTCATCACTGGAATCTTCAAAACTTTCATCTTGTTGAATAAATCTGTATTGAATTTTAATAATTTTATATTAGGTTACATAGATTACTTGGGCTCCCGTTACTAAAAGATCAACCTTATTGGTAAAGTTTGACTTTTCCCTTTTTTTGTAGTTTGTTCTTTACCTGATTTACCAATTTTGGAGTACGCTAGTTTAATTACTTTCATCACCCCCCCCCTCATGTGCAAGCCTAACATATTCTTTTATTGTGGGCTCAACACATGTACAATTGCGGAGCTTTTTAGTTCAACACCACCTCATGTGTAGAAAAGTTTCTTCTACACGTAGGTAATTGCAGACATGTACATTTGCATGTGGACTGGACTGGAGACTACTAGAGGAGTTTACTCAATCAAGTCACCCGGACCAAAACTTGCTTTGATACCATATTGGATTAATTTATTTTATATTAGGTTACGTACAAGAGATTTGGCTTCCCATATTGAAATGTCAATCTTATAAGTAGGATTTGATTTTCACCTTTATATAGCATATTCATTTCCCATTCTGCCCATGTGGGACTACTTTAATTTTGTTACTTTCACGAACCAATAAACATTTAAAACAATTTATGAAAAAAATTGTTCAAATGCCACTACATTTATTCCAATTACCTAAATTATTAAATCAGTTTACGAAAAAAATGTCCAAATGTTTTTAAATTTGTTCCAATTACATAAACTAATTTATTCCAATTACCCAAAATTAGTTTATCACGACAATGAAATATTAAGTATGGGTGCATAACTTGTATTGAAGGTTATCTTTTATACTTAATTTAATATAAGTGGTGGTTCTTTTGGCTAGTAGCAGTAGCATGAAATAAAAAAAGAGAACTTTGCCAGGGTAATGGTGCATAACTAAATTTTATACTTATTTTAATATAAGTGGTGGTTCTTTTGGCTAGTACCAGTAGCATGAAATGAAAAAAAAAAAGAACTTTGCCAGGGTATTGGTGGTTAAGATATGAAATATTTCTTTTTAACATTTACAAGTAAAGTTGTGATCTGTGGCATTTTAAAGTTGTAGAATTTCATTCATGATTACATTGTTGATATGCAATGAGAAAAAAAATTCTTTTGGCTAGTAGAATGAAAAAAAAAAAAACTTTGCCAGGGTATTGGTGGGTAAGATTTGAAATATTACTTTTCAATATTTCCAAGTAAAAGTTGTGAGCAGTGGCGTTTTAAAGTAGTAGAAATGCATTCATGATTACTTTGTTGATATGCAATGAGAAAAAAAGGTTTCAGGCTGACATTTCAGACATGTTTAACTCTTATCGGAGAAGTATATTGGACAATCATAGATTAGAGGCTACTAGCGGAACTGCCAATGTTATTCCATGAGTGATGAGCATTTTTTAATATACGACTTTTTGCTTTCTCTGAGGTCTTGAGAATTAACATGATACTATTTCACAGGTACTGTTTGATGTAGTTCCTGGCATAAACTTTCAGAATGCTATTGAATTGATCAGCATGCAGCCAATTGCTTCTGCTGTAGCAGACTGGAAGAGGTGTGCATGCAACTTTCCATTTATGTTATGTAATCATTATACCGACTTAATGTTCCTTACAAATTAGAATGGTTTGGTAGGTAATGCTTGATATGACTGTCTCACATAAATTTTCATTAACTTATGCTTGTAATATCCAAAGTGTGAGCAAGACCTTGTTGAGCAAACATTTTGAGTTTGTTAGGCTTGTAATATCCAAAGTGTCACTATATTATTAAGTTTGTTGATGTCTCTTATAACATCATAGTTAGTGTATGATTTTGTCAAAGTTTTCAATGATTCGATTTAAACCGTGTTGAGTAAACATTTTGAGTTGGTTAGGCTTGTAATATCCAATGTCACCATATTCGTAAGTCTGTTGATGCCTCTTAAGTTGATATAACATTACAGTTAGCGTTATAAACTAACATAGAAATAATTGAGGAAAGACATGATGGCACTAGGCTTAACAAATGAGATAGCCTTAGAGAGGATAGAGTAGAGGAGTAGAGTACAAAATATATAAGCTCAAACCCTGGAACATTTATAGCTAAACGCATATTACATACAATAAAATTAATTTTATTGAAGTGATTTACATGTTATAACTAGAACAAGAGACTCCTTCATATAAGAGATTTTAAACTAGAAGTAGGAAATAGGCTAAACTAGAAATTAAACTAATCTTTCCTAAAAAACATTATATTTAATTTCATTAACAACTTTCCTAATTCTACTAATTTTAGGATTGAATCTTCACACTCCCCCTCAAGTTAGTGCATAGCTATTGATCATGCATAACTTGCTTATTAAGTACTCAAAATTCTTCATAGCCTTTCTGTGAAGGCATCAACAACTTGCTGTGTTGTATGGACAAATGGAATGCAAATTAGTCCACTGTCAAGTTTCTCTTTTTTAAAATGTCTACCAATTTCCACATGTTTTGTCTGGTCATGTTGAACTGGGTTATTGGCAATGCTGGTTGCTGCTTTATTGTCACAAAACAACTTCATTGGGAGCTTCATTGGTCACTCAAGTTCTTCCATTACCCTTTTTAGCCAAAGTATTTCACAAATTCCATTAGTCATTGCTCTATATTTTCACAAGTTCTTCCATCACACTTTGTTATCTTACTTCTCCATGTTACCAGGTTTTCCCACAGAAAAGTGTAGTGACTTCTGTCAGTTTTAGACCCTGCCCAATCATCAGTTGACTTCAAATTTTCACTTCATCACTGTGGAGTGCCTTTTCAAGTATCTTAATATTTTGTACACTGCTTCCAAGTGTTCCCAAAGGGAACATGCATGAATTGTGTGATTAGCTTTCTGCTAAATTCACAATCCCGGGTGTATGTACTTGTGCTATCTCCATTTGGAGTGTAGCTATATAAATATAAGTACTTATTAGCTGATTAAAAAAAATGAAATATTTGGTCTAGTGTGGGATAGGTAAATCAGCTTTCCCACTAGACGTTGATATCGACCAGTATCTATTGCAACTCCTTTAACTTCACCTAGTTTTGAATTGAATTCCATCAGAGTATCTGATGGTTTACATTCAATCATCCCGGTTTCTTCTAAAAGATCCAAAATATATTTCCGATGGGTCACTACTATACCATTTTTAGATCTAACATTTTCCATTCCGAGAAATTATTTAAGGGATCCCAGGTCTTGGATTTCAAACTCCTTTGAGAGACCTTTCTTTAATATTTTCATTTATTAAAGATTATTACCAGTGAGGATATTGTTATCTACATACACTATAAGGACAACAATCCTTCCTTGTCTAGAAGTTTTGATGAATAAGGTATGGTCAGACTGCCCTTGTCAAATCTATTATCTGTCAAAACAGGCCCTCAGGGACTGTTTCAGACCATATTTGGACTTTTTCAGCTCACATACCTATTTCCCAAACTTCCACTAAATTCTGGGGGAGGTTCCATGAACACCTCTTCTTCTAACTCTCCATTTAGGAAAACAATTTTTTACGTCAAGCTGATGTAGAGGCCATATCATAATTTTATTCTCACTAATTGTTGAAATAGAATTGATAAAAAGTTATATGGGTATGCCTGTTTGAGTCATATCCAGAAGAAATAGAGAACACCAACTTTTTTAGCATTGCCAATCATCTTCCCTGTGTACAAATTTTGAAATTGACAATCAGATGGAGAAAAAATTACTTGACAATTTTGATCAACAGTTATTCTATTAACTGACAAGAAGTTGCATGACAATTTGGGAACATGAAGAACATTATAGAGTGTGAAATAAGGAGAAATAACAATTGATCCTTCGCTATTTTTACTTTTTGATTTCCTGCACAAGGACTATAGGAAGAAAATAGTTTAGATGACCAAAGTCATGATTTGTGGCACCAGAATTGATGATCCAAGAGTCATAAGAGTTGACATTGAAACAAGAGGCAAATAGATAATTACCTTTGTGAACCAAAAAACAAGAAAGATCTGAGCTAGTGAGTTTTTGAGATTGAATGACTTTTCAGTTTTGCTCTATTTGTTCCTTTGTAAATTGGCTGCGTTCCGGGAGGAGTTTCGGGCCCGAGTTGTGTAGTGTTGGCTTGGGAGGTATGGTTGTCTCCAAATTGTTTTTTCTTCCAACTTTTTGCCTTTCCATGAATTTTCAAGCGTGTCTCCCGTGTGTGCCAATCACGTTTACAATAATCATACCATAGCTTTTTGTTGTTTTTTCTTTCTCCTTTAGCCTCAATGGTTATTGATACGAGTGCATAACCTTGGAAGCTCATCGCTCGACGATAGTCCATTTAGGACTGATTTAATTGAACAAAAAATAGGATTTAAATTAATACTTAAAGAGCAATTTGGCATCTATTTACATTAATACTTAAAGAACAAATGTGATGTCACTCACCCTCGCCTTTCGCGG
>JAYMTH010002407.1:0-12678 GCA_036897465.1 Pelargonium australe
AATTTTCACCATCACTTTTGTTGTAGTTTTTTGTTTTTAGTAGTGTTAAATGTACTTTTTCATGTAATCTTTTTACAATGAATATAAGTACCTATTGCCGATAAAAAAAAAATTAAAAGCTAGAAAAGTTACTGATTACAAATGAATTTTGTTAATTCTATTTACAGGTGAAGAATCAAAGCTTATTATTTATTAGTAAGACTAAAGTGGAGAACATGGTATGTAGTGAAGAAAAAGGTGGAACGTGAGCTGAGTGGGAAGAATGCACCAATCTGGTGAAGTAGCAAGTGTTGGAATTGAGATCATGCAGGTGAGGGGACTCTGGTTCGGATATCTTGAGTGAAGTATTGAGGGGACTCTGGTCTCAATTATCTTGGGTGAAGTCTTGAGATCCTGCAGGTGAGAGAGACTCAGATCCGGATCTCTTGGAACTACGTTCTTGTGCACACCGTCAAAACGGAGTTCTGGATGTGTGTTCAGAGGAGCGCCCTCGCCGTGAAAATCAGGATCTTTACAAAATTATTAAATTTAAACTTTGAAGATTCTTCGAAAATCTTCTATGATCGTTCAAAGATCAACGAAGATTACTTGAGAGAGTTTTCATATATTTCGAGTTCAAGAATGATGAATGGAGAGTTTTACTTCTGGTGAGAGGTCCTATTCATAGGAAGAAAGTTCTTATTGGTATCACTCCAGAAAGTCAAAAATTATTTTGGTTGTGCCTGGTGGGATTGGAACATATTGAAGAGCACATCTAGTCATCAGTTTTTAAATGACATTAAAAAATTGGCTTATGCATTTAATTACAACACTCAAAAAATCGTAGTGTGTGTGTATATATATATATGCATGTCTCCATATATACTTAATAAACAATAAAATATCGTTTTCTTGTGACATACAAAACGTTATTGGTTGCATCATCGACTGCAACCTCTCGAAAAGTGATTTGAGTGACATTAACAACAATCAATTAATGTCTTTACTAATATTTTCTTGTTGATGTAATTGAGTCAAATTTAGTTGTGCAATTAAATAATGTTACCACATCAAACTGCACTCGTATTATCACCAAAAAATTTCAAAAATGAACCGACTTAATCAATGAATTCATAACTTTCAATTGAATTTCGTAATCTCACTACTGGTTTAACCTAATAAAAAAAACTTAATTCTTGTACTGTCTCTTTGTACATTGTGGTGCCCATTGATGAAGTTTTTGAGGTTATTTACTAGTTACTACTATTTAATACAAAAGAAATAGTGAAAATAGAGTAAGATAATTGAAGTAGGCAGTGAGTGACAGTAGTGACTAGTGAGTGAAGTGTTTTTGTGGGTTTGTATTTTGTAAGTATGCAGGTTGTCCTATATGCTATAAATAGAAAGTTTGGAGGGTCCTTTCTCTCTGTAGTGTTTTGAACTGACCAAACCATCTCATTCTGTTTAAGGAAACCTCATCATACCTTTGACATCCAGACATTGTCGGGAACATGCAAACCATCAGATTTTGGTAAAAAGCATCCAAAGATGCACACACCAAGCAACAACCAACCATCTCAACTAATAAAATAAATTAAAACCAACAAGTTGAATCGAAAATACCAAAGTTAAAATAGGTTTTCAGCAACTAGTAATAATTTTTTTGGATTAGTCTAACATGTGAAGGATATTAAGAATGAGATCAAAGATTCTAAACTGATAAGTTCTTAGCTTAATCTAAGTCATATTTAAGGTCATGACATTTTATTAAAATAATTTAAACACAACTAGTTGTATTGCTAGCTTCAACATATTAACTTGAGTGAATAAAAATGAATTTAATGTGATGCAACGTATGTTTGATTTGGATTTGGGTAAATCAAAATTTTCAAATTTCAAATTTTATATTCTAATTGTCTTTCATATGTTAATACAAAGTATAATTTATCTATTTAAAAAGATAAAAAATCAAACAAGAGTATTGGAATATTGTGTTATGACTTATGAAATGTTTTGTCAAGTATATCCAAATGTCATAAACACAAAAAGAAGAGTGGTGCATCCACGTCACAACAATGAATAAAAAAGCACGATTAAAAAGACTTTAACCTAAACTTCAAAATGATGTTATCATTATGACCTTTTGTTGAAATACAATTCCCTAGACCCTTTGGTCGGTTTGCTAATATATTTAAATATATATATGATCATATTTATACGCATATACACATTGAGTTGTTGGATACTTTTTTATAATGTACAACTACATTTTTTCCATTAGGTTTGAATATAATAACATTGCATAGTTTTGAAGGTGAAAGTCTCAAGTCAGTCCTCAAACTGTAATGTTTTGACCTAATTTGATCATTAAACTTTTTCCAACCACAAACAGTCTTTGAACTTTCATGTTTCCCAATAATTTGGTTAATGAACTTTGTTTTGACCCGAAATGATTCATAAACTTTCACATATTGACCCAAATTGGTCTCTAAACTTTTGATATAAGCTCTAGTGACAAGGAGCATTTTAAGTCAATATGTGAAAGTTTAGGAACCATTTCGGGTCAAAACAAAGTTCATGACCAAATTGGTGCTAAACACAAAAGTTTATGAACCAAATTGTATCAAAACACCAAAGTTCGTTGAGTCTTTACCTAGTTTTTATCATTCACAGGCTAATGCAATACAAATACAAAATAGAGGTATCAAAAGCCCATATTCATGACTGTGTAATGTTCAAGAAATGTAATTAAGGCCCACCAGAGTACTCCTATCTATGTTACAACTTGGAACTAAAGATAGCAATTACAAAAGAAACTAACAGGCCCACATTTGTTATAGGTCTTTTTCTTTTCTTTTCTTTTCTTAATAAAGCTGTTATTTCCTGATAAGCAAAAAGAATCTAAAAATACCAACTCTAGCAGTAGCTCTAGCATCTCATCTCACAATTTGGCATATATTGAAATTTTACATCATACATACACTATGAATATACATAATACATTTTGTATTCCTTTCTATATTTTCCAAAACTGACTGTAATATAAACCCGCAAAAGATAATTCTTTATCCTTAATCAACACTAACTTACCAGTCAGTATAGTTCTCTCTTCTGCACCGACGCAAATTTGCTACTCCTTGGGCTGAAAAGGAGTGTAACTTGAACTGGTCTCTGTCTTTGTAACCTGCATTCCAATGGCTAAGCATTTATGCAACAGGAAAGGAAATGCCTTTCTAGATGAAATAGAAAAACTTAGCTTCAAATTCTATGGACACATAATTACCTACGGTATAGATTGAGACGAGCCGTTTTACTAGCAAAATGATTCTTAAAATCACTCAAGTACTAGAACGACATACCTGATGACTGACGTTAATCTAGAGGTTCACATATTGTCCTAAAAAATCATTATTTTGTAAACTTCAACATGTATTATTAAAATCCCTACAGCTGATTTCGTTGTAATTTTTCTGAATGAAAACAGAGTTTATTATTAGCAAGTATACGAACCTCAGCTGCACGAGATATTCCAGCAGGAAGAACGGGAACAAGGGATGTCCAAAGAGCAGGGTCCACCAACGGATCAACCGCATTGAAGTTCGTCATTAGTGGAGCAGACAAAAAAGGAGTAAGTGGGAAGACGTTTCGCTGCATAGGTAATCCTCCACTCATTCCTAAAGCAACACCAAGCATCTCGGTCCCATCGTTGTGACTTGTTGATTTCTCAACTGCCTTGCCATAGTCCATCTTATTGATGGTATTTTTGTTCTCATTCTCATCATTGTCGGTGATGTTTTCTAGCTTTTTCGATGCTTTCTCTTGCAAGCTTTTGTATGCAGCTGACCGTGACAAGATGCTTAATGCTGAGACTCTGTGGCCTTTCTGCGTTTTACTTTCATGAAGGATGCCTAAACGGGGCATCTGGTATGGTTCAGTAGGCTGGACTGCCCACTCTGACGTTTTAAGTTCACTTCCAAGGTCTTCAGCACTACCATGCTTTGTATCTTCAGATAACTTCGCTGCAGAATCAACTTGACGAGTTTTGTTTTGGCCCCACCACTTGATGTAACTTGTTAAATCAATCTTTCTTTCAATGCATAAACTGCCCCCATATTCACTGTCTATTGCTGGATCATCACCTGGAGTTTTCAATCAAGTAAACATATTGGATAGATGGTACTGGTTGAAGAGATGAAGCAGGTAGAAGACAAATATTCAGATAGCTAAGTTCTCCAATTTGTTGGCAAAGATGGGTGTTTATTTTCATCATGTACAACTCTAATACAGCTTCACATTACAGCCAACTAGTGAAAAAAGGTTCCTCAAACTAAGAATTCTGCAAGAACTTACCATAATATATACTGTTGAAGTATTCAGATCCAGCCATACGACCAAGTGATGGCTCCCATCGACTACTTTAAAATTGCACAACACATAAAGCACAAATCAGAAACAAGTCATCAGTTTATATGTTCAATACATACAAATCTGAAAAATATGTGTCTACATATTGGAAGAGTGGCATACTACATAAGAGGAGAACAACAAAATGATGGTGTATATTTTATTCTGATGATCTCTGACAATTATTCCTTATTCAATGAAAAATGAGAATCAATGTTTAAGACTCTGTAATTCATCTCTCAACAAATTTCAAGCCTACCACTCAAAGAAAACTCATGATGTACCAACTGATCCTCATGAAATGCAAGCAATAGATATTGCTATATTTACATGCATGATATTCACATTATACATTAAACATACCTAGCAAGCCCACGATATTTAGATAATCCTCTTGAGAAACCACTGCTCTTTCTGCAGATATCATCCACCATTAGCAACATATCTACTTAATTACAGGATGTACATTTTTGAAGTACGTACGCACCTTCTAAGTGATGCAAGGTATTCCTCTCTGGATAGGTTTTGCATTTCTTCAAGATCTCTAGTATAATCAGTAACCTGCAGCAGACATATCAAACCTCAGGACATGCATACCAAACCATATATATATTAGAAATAAGTTTAAAAAAATATCAACATAGGGAACCAAGAGATCTACATTCTACATTCAAATCCTGGCAAGGAAGACAATTGAAATGTTATGTAAAAAGTCTGCATAGAATGCTACGAAATAAAGATGGGCTGTTTGTGATGTAGTGCATTTAACTTACAGAAAAGAACGAAAAATCAATCTAAATTAGCAAAAAGAACATAAAATCTCAAAAGAACATGTTTGTTTTCTCTCTTTATTAAGTCGTGCAAAATAAAATGCTTCAAAAGCAATTATCTCACTGGAAAATTTATAAGTGTCCCAGGACCCCAATATTTTAAGGCTGCAAGATCATATGCCCTTGCTGCAGCTTCCTCATCATCATATGCTCCTGAAAATAAATATTTTTTTTTTATGAAACAACACAAACATAATGTAATTCGAAGAAACAGAAAAAAATTGTTGAACTACCAACTTACCCAAGTAAACTGGCATAACAGATCAAGCGTCATGCACAATGAAAGCAAAAAAACTAGTGTCAGCTATCATCAAAAGGCCTATAGAGTTTCATGTAAAACATTTCAAGATGGTAGAGTAAAAGAGACCTTGTTTTCCCTTTTTATTTTGATTCTGGTTCCAAGTGCTTTTATCCCAAAGATGAGCCTCATAGCGACCAGTCCATCTATGCCTACCATTACATAAACAATAAACACATAAATAAGAATCAATCAAGAGCTACTGCAAATCCTTGATCAGCACTCAGGCAGTAGCAAATACAGCTTGTAAACCATAATCAAATCCACAGAAATGTAATTGCCTAACGAACTGTTCAAACTTCAAATCAGCAGAAGAAGAAAAAAACGGAATCAGATTCTCCATCGACACAAAACTTGTTTCCGTTTTACAACTAATTGAACTGCGTATCATATCAACCATAGCTAATTGATGAATACCTGGTGACTCCTCGGTAAATGGAGCTGCGCTTACCGGCAGCACAGGGAGGCATTTTGCTGATGCGCTCTTTGGCAGTACAGCCTCTCTCCTTCCTGGCCTTCTTCAATCCTCTGTAGAGCAGCAGCTGATCATTTGCAACCACAGCCTCGGAACACTCGCCTCCACCTCCACCGCCACTACCAAAGCCTGCTGGTGTGCCTCCACCTCCACCACCTAAACCTCCTGGTGCTCCCCCTCCACCGCCACCACAAAATTCTAGTGTGATACCTGGTCCACCCCCAGCACCTGGAGCAAAGGCGCCGCCGCCTTCCTCTGCTGCAAGGGGAAGACCTTTAGGGGTTACTAGCGGTAGAGGTCGAGGCTCTGGTGTCGTTTCTAATGCCCCTAAAAAAAGTTCACTGAAGCCCTTGCACTGGGTGAAAGTTACTCGAGCAATGCAAGGGAGTTTGTGGGCTGATTCCCCAAAACAGGATAGCCAGACAAGGTGCGTGCAATGAATAATTTTGATATTATTTTACTTTATTGATATGATATCATCTTTTAGTGGCAAAGTTAAATGATGCAGACTGCACGAACTATTTAGTAATAATTGAAAAGATCTTTAGTAATCAAATATGCATTTCTCTTGAAGATTTTCACTACTCATTTCTGTTTTCAATCATTCTTTCGTTGTTACCATCTAGTCTTGCGTTTGGATATTTGCTGTGTGTTAGTCGTCTTCTTCTTTTAACATGATTAAAGTTTTATGTAGGCCCCCTGAAATAGATATATCAGAACTTGAAAGTTTGTTCTCAGCAGCTTCTGCTTCAGATGGGAATGGTCCTAACAAAGGTGTGGGCAGACGTGGAACTAACATTAACAAACCTGAGAAAGTGCAATTGGTAAGCTGTTATTTTTAATTCAAGTTTCTTTGTCAGAAAGTGTTTATATTGGGAATACAGGGAAGATAGAAGTTAAAAATAAGTATTTGATCAAGCCTGTATATATTTAAGCTACTCCTATATATTAGGAATCAACTTCTAGGATAAAGGATTCAGAATATCCTTATGTCCTTTATCAAAGAAAACAACTAGAAAAGGGATGCACAATGTTTATGGGAAGTGGTCGTACAAGACTGTAATATCTCTGGACCAAAGGGTCATAAATATAATACAAAGTAACAAAGCCTAAGGCCAAATGTGTTGGCTATAACTAAGCTACTGAAATTAAACAACTGTTACAATGAATTCAGACTCAAAGAATTTGAAACAGCCATCAGTTAGCATTTGCATCAATGGTTTAACTCCTTACAAGAAAATTTCCCTCCCATGGCCCTATCCCCAAGTTTGTTATCTCTCAAGTCCCAAAAATAAATAAATACAGATAGGCAGATAGCATAATAAAGGCATCCCATTTTGACATAATGAATTTGTCCTTTCTTTTTCATATTAACTATTAATTTATCCATTTGCTGTCTTCATCACTTGATATTTCTTCTTGTGTTTCCTTATGCTAGGTTGACTTGCGTAGAGCATATAACTGCGAAATAATGCTCACGAAAATAAAAATTCCTCTCTCAGATATGATTGTAAGTTTCTTTCCCTTTTATTCACACTGCATATTCAACAAACTTAAAATCAAACATTTGCCTTTTCATTTAACCAAGTTTGTTTGTTATTTCGTTTTCAACTTTTGTTCAGTTAGGTTGACCGCTAGCTTTGCTGTTCATGACAAATAATAAATTGCATTCAAAACCTTTTGGTCCTTTGGCGACAATAATGTCTAATTTTATTCATCTTTGCTTCCAGAATGCTGTTCTAGCCTTAGATTCTGCAACTCTAGACATTGATCAGGTTGAGAACCTCATTAAGTTCTGCCCCACTAAGGAGGAAATGGAGACGCTCAGGGTAACCTCTCTTCTCTAGTCCATGTGCATGTTTGCTTGCTTATATATGTGTATGTTCTCGTCAATCTGTTCTTGCCATTTCTGACATTACATCCTATGTTTGTTTATTTTGATGCCGAGCAATATATACAATTTCAGATTCAATCTTACTCCTTATGCTGCTAAGTATAGACATTGCTACACTACACCTATCTCAAAATAAGTGTCCACTAGTTTGCTTGCTTACACACACACGTGCTAAAATTAAGGATAATTTGATTAGTGATTTAACTTTTTCTCAAGTGGTTCTAACTATATTATTTTAGGGTCATTATTGGTAATTTATGCATAATTAACTTGCGCAAAAAGAGAGTCGGTAATCATTTTTGGTACACAATTGTTAGAGGAAGTGGAACTCATTTTGGACGGGGGGAGTAGGATTTAGAAGTGGGATATCAGAGAATATCGGTCTATTTATATTAATTGTTTAGTATGGATGAGGGTCTCCTACCAGAGTTAATTTTAATTACGTATAATGAATCACTTCATTCATTGTTTTTCAATGTCGTATTTATCCATTTTACTGGGTTAATACTTTTAGATTAGTAAGAATCATCTTTCGTTGCATAATTGATGATGACAGCAAGGCTTTCGTTGTTTATTTCTTTGGTGTTATTACTCATTTTGGTTACATCCTCAGAATTATACGGGCAACAAGGAAATGCTTGGGAAGTGTGAACAGGTTCTTTCGTATTCCCTGGTCTCATCTCGAATGCGTACGTCATCATTTATTTTGATTGCTAACGAACATTATGTTTGACAAATGTTTCAGTTTTTCTTGGAGCTCATGAAGGTTCCACGAGTAGAACCCAAGTTACGAGTATTTGCTTTTAAAATTACCTTTTCTAGTCAGGTATGTTGTTCTTAGGTTGGCTATTCATTATGCTTGGCTATTATTTATTTGTAGAATTTACAGCTTATAGCCTTAATTTGTTTCAGGTGAATGACTTGAGGTCTAACCTTAATACGATTAATGATGCTGCTAGAGAGGTAACACTAAAACTGATGATTCTTAAAGAAGTATTAGTTAGTTTATAAATCAATCATCTGAATATCATTTACATAATTGCAGGTCAAAGAATCTGTCAAATTGCGTCAGATAATGCAGACAATTCTCACTCTAGGAAATGCTTTGAATCAGGGCACTGCACGAGGTACCTCAGTTTTTATTTATTTATTTTGTTAATAAGTTTTATATGACTTTTCTGTCATAATGATTTGTGGTTTGCAATTCCTTGTGTTGCAGGTTCAGCTGTAGGTTTCAAATTGGACAGCCTTCTCAAGTTGTCTGATACTCGAGCAAGAAACAATAAAATGACTTTAATGCACTACTTGTGCAAGGTATGAAACTTTGGACTTTCAGTCAGATATTTGCACTATAAATGGGAGACAGAGTAGTTGATGTTTTACTTTTATGGTCGTCTAGTTTCTTTTTTGGAAGTACAAGATGAACTATTTGCGCAACTTAGGAATCTTGACTGTTCAAATCAAATGTTTGCATTGTCAATTGGAAGTACTGTGGTTTAAGGGTTTTATGCTCCTATAATGTAGGTTTATGTGACCAGGTTCCACACTAATAGTTTATCCCCAAATATCGTTGTCTTTATTCCCTCAATGTTTAAAAATCGTTAATCATTATGGTTTGTACAAATTTGTGATGGAAAACCTTGTTACATTGCTATTGTTTGGTATGGTAACCATGTAACCCCGTAGAGGACTTAATATAAAACTATAATTGCACCCTCAACTATCAGGTGTGCTTGAGCCACGTGCAAAGGCACATCGGTTTTCGCGTAAATGCCATGTTTAAGTTTTAAAATATAATTGGGCATCTGAATAATCTTACCTACCTGAGGAATCTTTTCCTTTAGGAAAAAGTCATTGGCTACATAATTGGGTTGGTCCTCTAATAGTTTTCATACGTTTGTTTGTCCTTTGTAAAGTAGCATTTCACCATATTTATCGGTGTTCTAGAATGCTATTGTTAGTGGAGTTCAGCAAACATGATAGCTAGTATACTATCTTTGCCATGTATTATAAATTGCATTTGTATGTTGCTCATTTTGTCTAATGTATTTTATGCATCAACAATCTCTTGGCTACGTGAACCGTTTTGTAAGTATTGTTGTTTATACTGACTTGGATTAGAACCAGCTCATGTTGTACCCAGTTCCCATTCTTCAAACCATGATTTATGGTTATTTTAAATTTTATTTGTTAAGGATTAAGTTCTCCGAAAATGTTGGTTTTGCTCTTTGTGGAATGCATACATGTATTCATTGTGTCTAGTGAAATGGTTTCTTAGGCTTTCAAGGGCAAGGGAAGTGCACATTACTGCTTCCACTCTAATATCTATAACTCCACATAATGCGGTCTTACATTACTTTGTATTGTATAGAATATAAAACATGCTTTCTTTCGAATGCGTCCCCACCCTTAAGATCTGTTTGTCATGGATGTTCTTGTTCTAGCTACCGTACCAGTAATTTCATGTTTTCAGTTTAATCTGCATTGGCAAATCCTTGTGCATAATAATATGTTGTTTTGAATATTTACATCACACTTTGTTAATTTCCGTTTTCTATACATTAGATCCTTGCTGAGAAACTACCAGACTTGCTCGATTTTGATAAGGATCTTGTTCATTTGGAAGCGGCTTCTAAGGTATACTTAAGTAGTACTGGTATTGGCTCCCCCTTTATTATTCTAATTTTCTTAACTTCTTATTTATTTGTTACTTGTTTACTGCCTTAAAATGCTAGATTCAATTGAAAATGTTGGCTGAAGAAATGCAAGCTGTGAGTAAAGGTCTTGAGAAGGTTGAGCAAGAACTTGCTGCTTCAGAAAATGACGGTGCTGTTTCTGCAGGCTTTCAAAAGGTTAGGCACTTGTTTACACTGTTAAGTAATCTGTTGACTGTAGATTATGAGCTCGCAGATACAACCTGATATCATATAGTATTATTAGTGGCTTTCTCGCACATAATATTTTTTGACAGAATATTTTAATCATCTCTGCAAAGTAGATTTTGACCACATACATATTGCCATGTAAAAGTAAAAAATACAATAAAGAAGAATTTTTGCTGACTGATCCTTTCAACTTTGTAAAATGTCAAGTTATCCTTATTTAATCTATTTTTTATTAATGATGTGAGTTAGGTGTCCGGTTCTCTGATTATGCTGTCCCCGGAATGTTGTAGTTTTTCTTTAGGAACTCTTTTGCTCTGGTTTAGAAATTGTTATCAATATATTTATTTTTATTTGTTTTGATGCCTAGATATCCGATGGACAGGAACCTGTAAAATTTTCATTTTTCAATACTAGTAGTAGCATACTTTTAACCTGTTAGCAGACAAGTGATGTGCTCACAAAGTAGTGTGTGGATGCTTTTGTTAAACATCTTTAACTTGAATTTGAATTATTGGCTAGTGTTTTCACAAGATGTAGACATGAATCCAAGGATTTTTCTTTCTTTATCGTTATTACTATTTGAATGCCAAAGCTGTTTATCATCACGAGTTATGTCCTTGAATTTTTATTAGAGCTGTGATACTTGTTCAGGTATTGAAGAATTTTCTTCATACTGCTGAAGCTGAAGTGAGATCACTTATCTCCTTGTATGCTGAAGTGGTGAGCTCCTATTTCTTATATTGTTCATGGCTATTCATTGTAAATCCGTTCTATTGCTGATACATACCCAATATGCTGTTCTCCAGGGAAGAAATGCAGATTCGTTGTCCCAGTACTTCGGAGAGGATCCAGCACGGTGTCCGTTTGAGCAAGGTCCATTTTTCTCCCGTCTGATCCACTTTTTTGTGGCAAAGTTTACAAATATACAATCAACTAATCTTTGACGTCGCCTTATCAGTTTGGCAAAACTTTCAATACGTCTTTAGTTGTTTGCATTATTTTGAATTGGTAAATTGTCATAGTTATTCTGTATAGGGTTGCATCGACATGGGTCATGATTATTAGAGACGATTATATTAGTATCTCCAAATCAAGTATGCATGTATTTTGATTCATCTGAGAGCTCCTTTCTGCTTTTGTTTCGCAGTGACGCAAACATTGGTCGTCTTTGTCAAGACGTTCAACAAGTCACGTGAAGAGAATGAGAAGCTGGCCGATGCTGAAAAGAAGAAACTAGAAAAAGAAGCCATGAAGGAAAAGGCGGCAGCTAATTCATCTGCTTTGAAGAAAGACGGTATAAATCTGGAGAAGTCAAAGCTACATTTTCAAATCCACAAACATGCTGCGTAATCAGCTTCAAGTGATAGAGCAAACACGAAACTGACCTATTCTGATGGCAAATGCAAGAGGTGGGCAAATAATTTTACACCCTTTCTTCATGCCCGAATCTATAGGACAATGCTAGGCGTCAGAAATAGCTCGCCTCTGACAGGATTAGCACGTTGAGTTGCACCGAATTGAACGCCACTGTATTTCTTCATCAGAATAACAGTGCCGAACACTCTCCATATGGTAATTTGCTTGCACAGAATCGAGCAGTTCAGAATCAACTTGCTGGTCGCCTTCTTTTTATGTTTTGTTCTTGTATTTGGGTGACTTGAAAGTTGTCACCTCTGCTTAAAATGTTACCATATATGGTTTGCTGCAATAGCAATCCATGTTTTTATCAGATTTTGTGGAGGGAATGCAAGTTGTTTGTAAATTGTATACTAGTTGTAGGTAGTCAAAATGGTGCCATCAACACATTACAGTAAATGGAAATTAAATTATCAACACATGTTATATTTTGACCATGAAATGCTTTTTCAGATTTCAATGTTATATTCACATTTCAAGTTTTTTTTGTTTTTTTT
>JAYMTH010002408.1:0-12677 GCA_036897465.1 Pelargonium australe
CCTTTAAGCTAACGGGCGGCTGGCGGTCTGAAAGGCCCAACCCGCCACCAACCCGCACCCGCCCGTTAAGCCCAATTTCAAGTGAAACCCTACCCACCTTACTATAAATATTTGCTTTCAATCCCACCCACTACACTTCTCACTTTTGCCTCTCTCTTCTGTCTCTCTCCATAACCTTCTTTCCATCTCTCTCTATTTTTTCACAACCTCTTGATATTCCTTCTCTTTTGTTCCTTCAAATTCAATTCTCCCTAGCTAGTTGAACAATTTTACTTTTCAAAATCAAAATACCGATTTGATTTCTTTTTTACATCTATATAAACCAATGGTCACTTGGTCATGAACCATATATGTTTGTGGGAAACAAGTTAAGAAGGCATATCTAGTTTCTAAGTGTATCATTCATACACTTTTCTTCTCAATCTTCAATTTCTTTTCTGGATCTATCTTATTTCTTGTATAGTTTTATAGTTTTTGATTTGTAACTATTCTTTTGTATCTATCATTTTCAAATATAATGGTTTAATTTCATGTTTTTTTTTTCGATATTTGCATACTAATATAGAATATTTTTCCTAATTTTTGCTGTATATTTGCATGTCAATGTTTCATATTTGTGTTGTTAGATTCTATGATCTGTTTATTAATTCTTATTAATTTTTAAATTTTTGTATAATTTTGTTAGATCTGAGATGTAATATTTTGTTTATAATTTTCTGTAATATATATTTGTTTAGCTCTAACTTTTGATCTAAAATTATTAATTAATTATTAGTGAAAACGAATTTATAAAGATGTGCAATTATACAAGTTTGTTATGTAGAAATTAACCTCAAGGAAAATGGACTATGAAAATGGATTAATGGTAAAATAGACCTAAAGAACTATAAGAAAAGGTTAAAAATTGAACTGATTGGACATAACCCATAAGAAGTTACGGTTTACCGGTGATCCGCCAAACCGCTCGGTACCGTTAAACAAAAAAAACGCTAATATTAATTCTTAATGGGCGGCTGCCGGATTCAGTTTTCTCAATCCGCTAGGTAGCGGGGCGGATTGGGATTTTGTCTTAACGGGCGGGTAACCCGCCCGTGAACACTCTCCTTCCTCTCCTCCTTCTCTTGAACCTCTCTCTTGTACGAAAAAATCTCACGAGCATCATGTCCGGCAACAGCGTGTCCGTCGAAAAATCAAAGCCCTGTCGAATGTAGTTTTGTGGGTCCTCTTCGTTTTCCTTTCGCAAGAACAAATTTCCGGTACCCAGGAGCTGCAACATCGAGTTTTCAGGTGATTTGGATTGGTTGGAGAACCAGGTTTGGTCGCCGGATTGGTCGAGGACGACAAAGTTTCCGGCGGCGCTGATCTTGAAGGCTACGACGGTTGAATTGGAGCAATGCCAGATCTGTTTGTGTGTAGATAAAGTTAGATCTGTAAATAATGGAGCAATGCCAGATCTGTTTTTGTTGATTTTGTTTGTGCTTGTTTTAATTTTAGGCGATTCAATTGTTTTGGAATCATCCTGTAATATTTGGTCTTCATTTTTTGGTTATTAGAAATTATATGAAATATCTATAGGTTTACAAACCTTAGCATTTATATCTCAATGAAAACAACATGTAGAGATTAGCTAGAAAATCTGGCATCTGCAGTTCTGCTCATATGTATATAACATGTAATTTTGAGCTAAAAAACATGTAAATTTAGAATTATGAAAAGGCTTATTGTTGTGAAGGAGTTTTGGATCTGTGAATCAGTTGCAACTTTTGAATTTCCTTCACCAATATTTGTTCTTGGCCATGACCCAATTTCCAGATTCTCGTCTTCTTCATAACCCACTACCACACCTTCGTGCCTCTCCAGATCAGGAATCACCAGCACCGAATGTTGCTCTGCCGGTACGCCAACGCAGATATGTTCACGATCTGGGAGCTTTGTCGGACCGGAGCCGCCGAGACCGACCAGAGAGGATTCAGGAGGTGATATTGGATCGGCGGAGCAGATAGGTCGAGAGAGAAAATTGGAAGAGAGAGAAGTTTTTCTTAATTTTGTTTTAAATAATATCAAATAATATTCACGTGGAGGCCACGTGGACTATTTTTTTCAATTAGGCAGTCCAGCGAGGCATTTGACGAAAAAAGTGATGGTAGGTACTACATTAGGTCGAAAATAAAAGTGTAAGTACTAAATTGGGTGAAATAAAAGTGTGGGTACTAAATTGAGTTTCACGCTAAAGTTTGGGTACCATAAAAACCTTTATCCCTCCAAAGTACAAACACGTCTATTTTCACAATTTGTAAATGACTCAAAACCTTAAGTACATGAACATTTTACTTATGTTGCCTTGGTTTCCAACTAAGCGTCTCATTCTTATAACAACCAAACTTCAACAGCAAACCTGCAAGGTTGAACCAAATTATTCGTTTCCAACCATGTTTTTACAAGACAATACATACATAATATCTACTCATACCCGATCTATCATTAAACCCAAACTAGAATACCAATAGTGCCGAAGATAACTCGAACATGAGACAGTATGGTGCCTAAGTGATGGGCTGACCACTTGGCCCATGGGTTGCTCGTATTTTTACAAAACTAAAAACAAAGACAGCAATATCAAACCGCAAAAGAGAATTTGGTAACAACTAACAAATGAAATGCAAAAACCAGCCTACATATGAAGCAAAAGTCCATTCAAAATCTGATATACATGATGTTTCTTCTTCTACTACTACATTGGACAAACTTTCTAAACCTTCTTCTTCATCATCATCTCCATTACAAACACAACCACCACCACAAAACTGAACAACAAAGAAACTGCAAGCATTGGTGCCCTTTCGGTTTGTTTCACATGTATGTGGGGACGTATAATAACAAAGAGAATCAGTACCCAAAAAAACGGAAAAATTCGTTCTAATAAATGTTTTTACAAAGCATCAATTGGCTCATTTGACCAGAACGGCCACGTTAAGGAAATCATATCAAATTTCTTTTCAAACTCCCTCCCATGGCGCTGTACAGTAACCTCTTCTATCACTCTCTCATCATACCGTTGTTGGAGGCACCCTTTTCTTCTCTTTCCAGGTAGCTACACTTTCTTTTGCATATTCATCCCACAAACTGATTGATTTGCCACTGCAAATCATCTACATGCTCAAAAATACAGAAAACTAAAGTAGTAAACCAGCTCGGCGTCATTTTGACATTCAACTCAGGATCCATTTACAGTCATTTCAGGTGACGATTGCGGTGGTGGTGGTATCAGTGGATGATCCTCTCCCCCTATCGCTTCTGTAGTAGTAGTATTTTGCATCAAATCAGAACAAGTTTTTGAAACACCAGCTTCCTTGTCTCTGTGCTCTTCTTCTTCGTCTGAGCCTTTTTTGTCGCAACAGCTTCCAGAATCAGCAGCAGCAGGTTCCCTCCCTTGTTCATTTTCTCCATCTGACTTGTCATTTGCTTCTTCTGTGCGAACAAAGTGAAGGGCGGAGACTGTTTTCTTACTGGGTAACACTGCCTGACTTAGCGTTGAACACAAAGCAGCAAATACACTATCTTTTGACTTTGAATTTGTAACCAACCGTGACTTCTTTGCTCCCTCAGCCTCCTTGTCCTTGGAAACCAACTTCCGCTTCAACAAAAGAGACTCCATCGCTCCTTCATCAGATGTTTCTGGCTGTTTTCTAGGTGGTGGCCTGTAGTCTTCGTCATCTTCATCGTCTTCATAGTCGACCAATCCAACAGATCTCGGACTACAATATGAAAGCAAATTATTCTCTGAATCTGAAAAGTGCCTTTTTTCTGATTACATTAGCAGAGGCAATTGAGATACCTTGATGATGAGTAGCTTGCCGCAACTCCATTGGATACAACGGACTGGGCTCGAACTTTCTGTGTCCGTGACATGGATGCAGATGCTGTATCTTCTTCATCACTGTTTAAGCATCAATCATAAGTAGTTAACTACCCATTGGCTGGGACCGCCGAGGCAAATACACATAACTTATGCTCAAAAATAAAAACACACCTGTCTTCATTGAAATAGTCTTCCTCTTCTTTCTCCAGAGCACGCTCATCAATCCTTTTTCTAGATTCCAACATGGTTACAGCACTTTTAGTTTCAGAGTTGTCTAGAGACTGCAAATTACACTTGTTAGTCAGAGACCAAAGCCTTCAACTCTCAGATTAGAGTGAAGCATTAAAAGGGGGAAATAACCTGCTCATATTTAACTTTTAGAGAGTGGATAGAGGCAAAACACTCAAATTTGGCCAACTGATCCCAGAATGAATCGACTATATATTTAAGCAGTACTTTAAGATTTTCCTGCGAGAACACAAATCACAAGCAATCAACATCCACATATGTAAATCATAAAAAGCAAAGTGATATAGGTAAGACAAGCACCTTGCGGATGTACTCAAAAAGTTCAAGAATTGCAGAGTTCAGCAGATTATAGCGATTGCCATTGGATACAAAAGCATCGACAACTGGTTTGAGAAGGTTGTTCTTAACAATATGAAAAATGAGATGTTCATCCTGCATATTGACAAATTATTTCCCATGTTAAAAAAAAAAAAAACTATAATTCCTACAATAAATTACACTTAAATTAAAGGTAGTAAGCTGCTGAAAGTAGTTGCAAATAGAGCAATACAGCAAATACTCCGCAGAATATCAAGAAAAGACTAGGAATTATTGCAAAGCAAGAACTGAGCAGGCAATGGAAAAAATAGTTAGAATTTCAAGATAAAGAGATGCAAAACAATTAAGTCATACTCTAAATTTTTTATGTACAAAACATAAAACTAAACAAAACCATTACAAGTACCCACATAGTGAATCTTAAATGCATTATTGGCTTGAAAAAAATATTATCTGTCTTAATTTCCAATTTAGCAAACAGCTGAATCTTGAAAACTCAAGGATGAAAATTGCTCAGCTGTTAATATGGTTCATTTGGGTCTAAATTGACTAAAGATATTCAAAAAAGGTAAAGGTTTTGAAGATGTCATGAAACTAACTTGACTACTTAATCCACCAATTCTATTTCCCTCAATTCTTCATAGGATGAAGCATACAATTAGGTGACAACTATAAGACAAGAAGATTAAACAGATAACATTTCCATCTAAAATACTTGAGCAGCTACAGAACTGGAATTCAAGGTTCAAGTGATCTAATCAACTCACGTAACTATAGACAATACCACGGAAAGAATGGCACATAATATGAACCATGCAGTTAACCAGCATCCCAGATCCCCAACTAAACTCAAATTGATGTTCCATTTCAAAGAGGAAACTTAAAAACAAAAGAAAAAAAAAAAAAAAAAAAAAAAAAAATCCCCAATCCATTCACTATTCCTATCTCATATTAGGCTTCATTCATTTTCACATGCCCAGGAGTTCTGCATTCACTTTTCACTATCTCATCATTACGTAAGTACCCAGGATAATGTCCTATAAAGCATAAAACAACCAGATGTTGGCCTCCTAAATCTGCATCTTGATTGGCAGTTTACAATGGCACAATAACACCAATAAACATATCCACTTTCTCCAAATTGCACTTCTATTACAGGCAACATAACAATTGGCTTGCGTGTATTGGTCACTAAAAAACCTTATCAATTAATCTGCATACCTCAAGTCCATAATTTTTTAATGGTAATCCAACACAGCCATACACGTCCCTCCATGTCAATACAACATTTTATGCAAACTACAATTTTTTTTATACAAAGTCGGAAAAAAACTCACATGGCGTGAAAGAATGGTGCGAAGAAATCGGACAGCAGCAACTACAATGTATTTTTCCCTTCTTCGTGTAAGTAACAAAACTTTATCTATAACATTATTAAGGAGAAAATTACACCTGCAAGCAGAAAACAGAAACATGCATTCAGACGTCAAATGATTGAGAGACTAAAATAAATTATGAAAAACTGTGCAACGGCCCTCCAAATGCTCACTTTATTCTATATGGATGGTGTAGAACGCAAAAGCATAACAATTCACATATGTTCAATAGTATTTCAGGCTTCACACCATTCTGATCTTTAACTTTTTCGCCAGATCTAGCCAACTTATCAGTTGATTGGGCAACACTTTCCAAAGGACATGATTCCGTTATTACATCAATCAATTGACCCAAATGCTTCTCATAGAAAATGTCAATTATATTATCTCGCTGCAACCAAAATGAAATATGTTATTTAGTAACATAACAAAATGAGCCAATATATAAAACCAGAAAACAAAATAAGTCCAATTTATAACATGAAGGTTCCAACTGATGAGTTCTTCAATAATTGAGCATAAACTTAATCAATTACAAAACAGAATTCATAATACTACTCCTGCATAGAAACTCAAACTGTAGACTCGCAAATGAAAAGTCAGCATGGATTAGGAACCCATAGTCACCTCGATCGCGGAACGAAGAACATGAATGTGAAATGCTAGGGGTTTTAGAATGTGGAACACCAGGGATAGACTTATTCAGAACGACAACGTTTATCAGGAACGTGTCATTTTCTTTCAAATATATAATAATTCTTATTGAACATAAATTTACCAATATAAAAAAATTGGCCAGTAATGAATAATTATAATCACTAAATATTTTTATTCAGAAAAGATAGCATACAATTAAAAAAATCATTCTTAAAAAGTAAGAAAGTAGTAGATTTATTTTTAATAATAATAACAGGTTTAATTTTAAGGGTTAATGCTATAAATATAATTGATCCTTCAACTATAATCACTTATCATATACACTCCAACTATTTCTATAATCACAATTGATTATCATAGTATTCAATCTCATAACCATTTATTAAGAAGGCAAAGTTAATTTTTTTTCTAACGCCTTATCTTCCATTAATTAAGTTAAGTACATGTGCAAAATATGGGACTAAACATATGTTAACCGTCAGTTAAATTCTAGAAGAAAAATAAATAGAATTTGGGACACTAGATACTGAGATAAAAGAATGGAAGGATAAATGGTGATTTTAAAATGGATGATCAAATGTAAATGTGTGTATAGTTGGAGGCTAATGTGTAATTAATGTACTTTTTGTTTACTTTTTTATGCCACATCAGCAAAACTAACGGAAAAGTTAATGGTACTTAACATCACAGAATATTTTGTTCATATTTTAATAATTAAGGGACTATTTCGGCATAAATTTAGTTCAGGTATCAAAATAGCAGGATACTAATAATTGGGGGACCAAAATTGTAGATAAACCTAATAGAAATGTTATGATTTTAGAAAAGTAACCCATTATTATATGGGTTAAGTGACCCTACTCTAAAAGTAAGACTTGCTGCAGCGTGAGCAAACCTAAAAGTGAAACAGTTCATCTTCTTCAAGACATGTCTTCTTTTCATCTTCATCTTTCCATTTGCTTACAAAGTCACAAGATATGAAGAAGAATTCAATTTGGAACGCCAAAAATGACGTTGTGGTTAAACTGTGTTCCACATTCCGGAACACACGATTCAGATCGCTAATCTCTCTTGATGTAACCATGTTTGGAACCATTAAGACATTTATGAAATATGAAGAGCATGTGTTAAGAACAGCATAACACAGAAACAAAAAAGACAAACTAGCACTCCATCCTATCCACGATAACCTGTAATGGATGATTCACAATAATTGTCCACTTCCCTCATTTAAATAATTGATGATATCTAGTTTTCCTATACGATCCTTTATGTTAGTTAATTATTTAGAATTAGTTATAACAAGAGCACAAAAGGAAAATCATTATGTTTTTTTTTTTTTTAAAGGACAATTATATTAGAATAGTGGGATCAACGAGTAAAGTTAATTAAGATCATAGCGGATTTTCAAATTGACAACTGGATCTATCCTTGAATAAATCTTCCATTTATACAAGACTAGCCAACTGGAATGCAGAAACAGAACACTCATCACTATCACAATGAATTGAAATAACAAAATCTACAAAAACTTGGCAGTCCAATGAGAAAAATAAAAGGGAATCAACAGTAGCATGCTATCAGTCTGTTGAAATTTATATATTGGTGGAAGACTAATTAAATGCAATTTTCCTATCTGCTAGTTTGTATCAGAGAGACAATGGCAGAACTTGCTAGTGTAATTGTGGGGAGAGAGAATAGGGTAAGTAAAAAAACATGTAAAAGGCGCCTAATGGGTGGGAAAAAAATTGCAGGATTGTGGATCACAGGTGCAACTAGCACTAGTGTGAATGATAGGAAGCACTTGTGTATATCAATTTTCGACAAGGATGAATATATAAATAATTTCCACCGACTCTCCTACTTATTCTCCTTGCATGAATTATTAAATCTTCTTGCTATCAAGAGGGAATGCAACAGAAAGAATTTCATTACATTCCATTTCAGATTCATAGTGATAAATTTGTCTAAACAAGTTTGTGTAAGGTTTATGTATTGTCCAAATTTTATTACTCCCTCCATCCCAAAACAATTGTCCACTTCCATTTTCAAGAAGGTAGTTATGCATGAATTACCAACAATGGACATGAAATAAGTTAGTTAGAACACTTTGAGTTTGTTATGACAAGAGTACAATGGTGCTTAAGAGGAAAATATCCATTCTAACTAACTAATACTTTTTTTTGAAGCGAACTAACTAATACTTAAATCTCTACAAAAAATGAAAAGTGAACAATTATTTTGGGACGAGGGAATATATAATATTTCCTTACTAAAAACATGCGTCGTATAGGAAAGGGTTTAGATGTCTCTTATGTAATTACAATAAGCAAAGCCACTACATAAACATGAGGAAGAATAAGAAATTGATTGAAAAGTGTTTGCCTCCTTCCTACCTCTATCCCTCTCCTGTTTCTCCTTCACTTTGATTTCTTTCCTAATCCTAATCCTGATTTGGATGTTCTTTTTACTTCGGTATTTCCTTATTCCGCTAAATTTCTTCATTAAAGAAACAGTAGCTTCCTTGGCTTACATCATAAAATTGCTGGCAGAAGCCCTACATTCTATGCTTAGCTTAAATGTAAGGTCATATTAGACTACGAAAGGCAAATAAACATAACTGAAATAGATGTTAAAATAAAAAATAAATAAAAACAATGAAAATAGTTAATTACTGCAAGCACCATGACAGACAATCAAGAGAGAAGCGTAGTTGCTCAAGTGTACACCAGATACCTGGGACCCTGACAGTGTGTACGAATCCAGCAAACTGCGAAGAATTTCAAGAAACTGACAATGCATGTCATCCCCAAAATCTGTTATCATTCCTTTAACCTGTAAAACAATTTCAGATGGTCCATGCAATTAAGTGCTGAAAATAATATATAAAAATAACAGAAGCGTTCCATATATGAAAGTAGCTTTCTTGAAAAACTATACTTCTCACTCAGGGAGATGAACCACACTAACTATTTTAATTTTGTTACTTTCCAACTAATGACTTGCCAAAAATTAAGATATGAGCCATTGAGATACAGTGTTAATGATCACAACAGATTGGCTCTCGGAACTTTAAATGCCTCACTAAAGCAGCCGCCACGTCTAGAAGTCAGAGCTCCACAAAGATTAAAAACAGATTTAAACCTTAGTCCATCATTATGCCATGGTGGCACACAAGCAAAGCTAGTAAAAAAAATTACTAACCATTTGAGTTGTATGTCTTCTAATCTACATTATCACAAGGTTGTGAATTTCATTGGGGTTTTAAGAACTACCTTGAATGATGGGGGATAACACACACACGTCAGGATGTGACCTGATGCGGAGCAAATAGCATACTGCTATGATGCACCAGAACTTCATTATGGCATCAGTATTGGTGTTGGGTGCATATATGGTACCAGTACTCAGCCGGTACACTCCAATACGTACAATATACACACCCAATTTATTTAACTCAGCTTGCTGCTTTGAGCTGATGCTTTTTGTAAATAGATAAACGCATGCATCCAATGTTCTTTTTTGGTAAGGATAGTGAAGTATACATTTAATTCTTTATCTCATTAAGAAAAATAAAATGTATTATGAACCCAAAAAATAGGCATTTTTCTTCAGATTTGTACAATTTTGATAATATAGAGAAGTCTTTGAAAAAATATTGATAAAATCAGTAATTATATAAGGAGAAAAAAAAAAAACTCAACCATCTTATTATGGGCCAAGAGTAACCTAAATTGATCATATTTAATATTATTTAATTTGCCATGTTGTCATTCTCATACTTTTTATCTTTTGAATTTTTGTAACGTCATACCAATTATGTAGGCGTATTGGATGATTCATGGGAGAACTTTCACAATGAAAAACTCAAATATCTTAGAAATATACCTTGCACTTGAAAATATTATCAATCACCTAGATAATTTTTGTCACATCACTTCATCGGCATGTGTGACCTTTAGAAGTATATTTAACAACTATAACCAAAAAGATTTGAGAGTATCATAATTATATTCTTTTTATTAAGGGAACTGGCAAGGTTCTTGCCTTGGTTAGTAATAATGGCTATTCCAGCTGGATTGTATGAGGTTCAGTTAGCACGCATGTAAATGCGGATGCATATTTTTATGCAACTAAACATAAATGCTTAAATCACAACATCCTACATACCAGAAGTCCCAAGAGGGTAATCCCTTCTGGCCAAACAACATATGATCTCAGAAGATTTGGATCTTGATTCAAGAATAGAATGAGTATATCTGTCCTGCATTCATTGAATGACTTACCATTAGGATGAAACTATGACTCAAAAAATGAAAAGAATGCAACCTAGAATGAGTTAAATACAGATACCAAGGTAGACATGGTTACCCAGTTAATACAAGCTTCTTGTCCTGACTTTGCAAAGCCTCAGTGATAATGTCAAAAATGCCTTCATTCATGAGATCCCTACAATATCAAGACATTTAGAATCATCATATCACATTAAAAACAAAAGAATAAACCTAAAATGAATTGAAACTGACTTTCAACAGGTAATATTCAAGAAGCAACATAGCACACAAATAAGAGTTAACTTTTACAGAAGTACATAACTATGTGGTTAACTTGCGTTAATACCTGAATAGCCGCAGCTGCTGGACCATCTGCAAGCTCTTGCTTAGACTACAAAACTCATGTAAGAAATTCACCTAATCACCGAGGAAAAAGGCATGGATCAATCTATCTGAGAATAAGAGGCATTAACAACAAATTTCATTCTACTTTATTTTCTGATGTAAGAATCCTCTCCAAAATTTCCATACAAAGACAATCATATTACTTTGGAATACTTTTCTCATACTAACTCAACATATTACATATTTAGCTTGATCCTCTCATGAAGATTTACATTGATAAAACTGATGTCAAAAAGCCCAAGGCAATCACTTATCATAGAAAAGTCATTCTAGAAAAGAGCCATGACTACAAAACAAATGGCAACATTTAAGAAGTTGGCAGAAGAGAAGAGAAGATCTACTCATGGATTATCAGGTGTTAAAATCGTACAGAGATGTGATTGCTATGATGGCTTGATATATGAGTAACATCATCAATCAGCACCATGGAAAATTAAACAAATTAGCCACCAACCAGGCTATTATTACATAAATCAAGATCAACATGTGACTAATTCAAGTCGGATTTTAGTAAAAATTCAACACGTTATACAATGAGAAAGGACTTGCTGAGTAACAAATTTACATATGAAAAGGCAAAGAATGCAGATTATAATGCAAACAAGTTGGATTCTACTTTAGCATTTGAATTTATTTCTCTCATGTATTAATACGTTGTTATATTTCATATATATTTGATTTCATTCTACTAAAACAAATTTTGCCTTCATACAATAACTCAACTCAAATACTCAATCATAAGGCAATTCCACCTCAGTTTTTACATCCTTAGCGGCCCACTAACACCAGTCTACCCAAAATTCCTAATACATTAAGATATTACAGTTAGCATAATATCATTATCATATACAGGACAAAATATGCATCTTAACCTATACCAGATTTTTCTTTGATTCTTCAGAGGTGGCTGGTGATCTCAACTTAGCAAACAACTCTTGAATGAAAGTGCTGTCATCCTTTAACAAAGAAACAACCTATAGAGGAAAAGCATGATTAAAATTAGATAGCCTAGAACTCAATATGGTTGAACAACTGAGTTCCGAAATCCTTACAATGGCATTGTTTGCATGAATTATGGAATTGAGATTTGCATTCGTAGCCTCATCCAATACCCTAGGCAAAACAACATCCTAGAAAACAGATATAGAAGGTAAGATTTTCACCAGTGTACAGTAAAGGCAAACATCATAAAGTACAGCATTATACTTCCATACCTTCAAATAACCAACTTTGTATGTCTGGTGAATCTTTGATAGAACTAGTGGATCTTTGATTGGAATGGCCTACAAAAGGCAAACATATGAAATAAGCATCCAGCCTTCCCCATCTATAACTTTCTTCCTAGAAAGAAAAATGAAATTCATTCTACAATATGTTACCTCCTTAAAGACAACATGCTCTTTGAGAAAACTCCGATGTTGGACGCGGGAACCATCAGGATCATCTACATAGAAAATTCAAGAAGTCGTCATTGTCATGTGTCAGTAAAAGATAAAAACTCACTTCAAATGGGGATTACAGAACACAATATATATATAT
>JAYMTH010002409.1:0-12673 GCA_036897465.1 Pelargonium australe
CAGCACCCCCAAACCAAAAAAAAAAAAAAAAAAAAAAAAAACAAAGTTGATGCTGAAAATCTTAGGGATCTATGTTTGCTGATGTGAAAACCACGCCCCGCACAGGGGATGAGGAATAAGAATTTTGGGAATCATGTAACAAGTGGTGTGCTAAAGAGTTCAATTTTCCATTAAGCTTAGCCTTTTCCTTTTGGGGTCAAGGAGGGGTCAGGAAAAAAGCAAAAGAGATAAGCCCAAATATCCCAATTATGTTTGAACGAGAACCGAACAATCTTTGTTAAAAATAGCATATTCACCTTGTCTTTTGCATTTTGAGATGATTGAACAAAGCTTAGAAGTTGGAATAAGCTGCTTTTATGTCATTTTTCTGTTTCCACAGTTATATTAAATAATAGTCTGATATGCTAGGCATTAAATATGTTATGCAGCTTCTCCTTTTAGTATTTACTATTTGGCAAAGTGCCAATGATCATGTTTTGTATTTGAATCCATGAACTGACAAGACTTGCTACTTGCTAAACAGAACTTTGATGGAGCATATGGGCCAGCATGGCACTGTGTGGTAGGCAAGAGCTTTGGATCATGCATTACACATTTGAGTGGAAGCTTTATTTTCTTCAGCGTCGAGATGATGGAGTTTCTCATCTTCAAAGACAGTCAGGATTTCAGCAAAAGCAAAGATGAGGCTATCGGCGTGCTGCAGCAGCAGGATATAAAGAGGGATTCGTAAGATTGATCAACACTTTTAAATGAAAAAACTTTGTTCCTGCAAGAGTTGGAGATGAGTGCTATTTATTGATGTATTCTAAGCATGTCTCTGATTCAGAAGACCAATAAATAGCTTGTGTATCAGAAAAAAAGGAATTTAGTAGTAACCTCAAAAAGTTCAGCTCCTATAGCATTTGCCTTGCATTGCTGATAAGGATGAGGTAATCTGCATCCCAAGGACTAGAAACTGCAATAATCAAATATGCAGGCCTAAACCTCAGGATGCAGATTACCTGATCCTAACGCAATATTGTCGAATTGACTCTGAATAATGAATATATTCATAGAAAAGAAGAGAAAGTAGCAAAATGGTTGCAGGTTTGTGGCAAGAAGAGGTTGAGTTGAGGTACCTATGCAAGGGGACATGAGATTTTATAATGGCGCGTAAAGTGAACATGATTTATTCTCTAAAATAGAGGTTTTGTGTAAATATAAAGGCATAGGTGCATATAGTATAAAGCCATGATAATTTCATAAGGTGCTCTTAGTTCAGAATCATGAATGGATTCTGTTTTGTGAGCCAATCATAGGGAATGGATTTGTCCCTTTCCATAGATAATGATGGTTCTTTCTTGACTGCTTTTTGAACATGCTAAGCTGTACAAGATTTTCTCTAGTTTTGCAAGACTCAAAATATCCAAGAAATGATCTTTCTTGAATAATAGCCAAGGGTTTAGTGTGCTTGAAGCTTTACCACTGCAATCCAAGAATCCTAAACTTTAGGATAACACACTGTTCTTGTCTGATTCTTTAGCTCTCTCTTTACAAAGATGGTGATGAATCAAAGGAAAGGAGTGGCACATTTGAATGATCTGATCTGATTTGAGTATCTCCATCTTCTTTAGTTTTACTGATATTAGTATTGTATTCTATGCTATGCTACTCTATTACCTATTCTTGGGTATTGAAAGAGGCACCTCATCAATCATCATAGTGGGTGTGTTTGGTTGAAAGGAATTGGAGGTATATCTGTAGAATAGTTCTGCAGCCAAGAACTCAATAGTTGCTCTATCATACAATATAGTATAAGCATGATATGATAAAAAAAGGAAATTATCCCATTTTCACTCCTAAAAGAAAGAGAAGGGGTAGAGTTCTTTAGAAGTATTTGTACAAAAGTGGTTAAAACACTTTGAATTTCCTCTGAGGTCGCAAGTTCGAGCCTACTTGTCGACGGTATGGGGTGGAGTTTAGGGTGACACTTCATTTGTGGAGTGAAATACATTGTTACTTCGAGTATGATGTCTTGTTGCTTTAGTGGGAGTTTGATGGAGGTTACATTTGCGCGGGGGCAGAGGGCAACCATCCATAAATCGCAACCCTCGTCACCTCTGATCGGACACAAAACTTTTGGTCTTACTGACCTCAACTCTTTGGCCTATAGCCGGTTGTGTGTAAGAACATAAACTATAGAATTGTTCTCTAGCCATTCTCATATAAAATTATGCAAAATCAAAACAATGAAAAATCAGCCTTCACATGAAAGTAAGATGCATCTCTAATCAACTTCTTTTCTATTGGAACAATTGATGGCCGAACACAGGAAACAATCCCATGGTTTGGGACATAATTAGTTCTGTTCATGACATGTAAGATTCAGAGTGCAATAGAACAAAACTGTAGTGATGACCCCAATGACTCCTAACACCTCTGAAAGGCTTACACCTATACACAAAAATGGGGGTCTAATGGAAGCATCTAACAAAACTAACCATATAGTTTCTTCACTGGAAGAACATTTCTTTACACCCTATCTAGTATCTGTAAGAAACTAACTAATACGTTTTCTTGACACACTTGACACATGTCAAGTGCAGAACTTGAGATGTGGCAATTAACTGTCAGGTCGCAGAAGGATCTTTAGTGCTTCATAAGTCATGAAGACAATGCCAACACCAGGAACAACCTTGTAGTATTCTGGCAAAATCCCTCTATACAAGCCACGAAGCCCTTCAGTCTGGATTATGCGCCCAAATGTCCCAAACAGCCCAGTGGTATAGACACGGGCTCGACCACCAACCCCTTCCAGCTGCATCCTTCGCCTCACGAGATCCAGAGGAAATGTTGCTGCAAATAGAAAAGCATTTAAGATTAGTATACAAGGATGATTCAAACAAGACCCATCGATAAATAGCATGATATGATATTAAGATTATTCGATTATAACTTGCCAGCATTGTTCACTACATTACACTGCAAGCAATATTAGTTCACCCTAGTACTTGAACTTAAGAAAACAGTACTGAATAAGTTTGGATGTTGAAAATTTATTCTTGCATTAATCACATCACGGATATATATCAGCTTAAGCGGGTAAAAGTCCACCAAATCAGTGAATGTAAATGGGACAGTAAAAAAGCAGCAAATCAAGAAACTTTTAAGAAACATATGTTCTCAACTTTGCAAATAACCAGCATGACATGCACAGATGCACTGGGATTCAACCGCAGCAGAAGAGATTAAAACCATTGTAAGGGCAGATATCATGTCATACTTAGCAAATAAGAAGGGCAAGCAGCTATTTGGACTGCACAAATCACTCACCAGTTGATGATGCAAAGCCTGAGAGACTGCCACTTGCAAGACTGATCATGACAGGAGAATCACTGGGCCTGATGCAAAATAATAAGTTATAAATAAGATTACAAGTAAAGAAAGTAATATAATAAACAGAACTCTGCAACTTCGCATGTTATATGCCTCTTCTTGAATCTATTGTTGGAGCATTACCTTTTAGACTGCCAATAAGTTCTCAAAGAATCATAAACTGAAAAGCTTATTGCTAAACTTGGTCCAACGCCCTGCATCAAAAGAAAGTATAAATTGTAATTTAAGTAATTATCAAGGAATAAAGAGTAATAGTAGCATAAAGTTTAAATAATAACTTCGGTGAATATCAAGAAATAAAGATTAATAGAAGCATGGCAGGACGGGACCATACCAACAATGTTGCTCCAAGTCCTTTATACAAACCAAAGAAACCCTCATCTCTGATAATGGTATGAAATGCATGCCAAACACCTCTGTAGTATATTGCATTTCTCTGCAACATTCAGAATGAATCTCATTTCAAATAACACAAAAGGTACAAATACAACATAGAAAGAAAAAAAAAAACATTCCTGCCACCAAATTCAATAGAATATGAATACTTCCCTTTTGTGCGTAATATATTCTCCAACGAAAAAAAGTAATGAGAAATATCTTATGCATAACTCAACTCACCCAATGCATAATAATGTACCTGCGCTGCAAGCCGTGTCCTTACAAGATCCAAAGGATATGTGGCAGAGGCTGCTGTTATTCCTGCCAACCCACCACCTACAAAATGCACACCAAGATCTGCACTTGCATTTCCCCTAAAGTTTTCTCCAAGCTTTGTTTGAAAAAACTGCAGAACATCAAAAAAATGGTAAACAAAGTTAATGAGCTGTGTGTGTAAATATCGCTGTCTTTAGATGACATTATGAATCAGTTAAAGAATAACTGCACAAACCTTCTTGTAGCGTTCATAAGCATAGAAGTTGACAGCAGAATATGGAAGACGATGAGCAACAGTGACCAAATTCCCTTTCCAGAATGCTCTATAACCTTCTTCATTAATGACACGTGAAGCTTCATGCCATATGCTAGCCTTTCTCAATACTGCTGCTTCAGAGTGCATACCTTGTATCTAAATTGATGAAATGGCATTAAATAGTTGACAAGTAAAACGGCTATCTTTTCTCAATACTGCAACTTCATTACACTGTACATAAAAAAGATTAAAGGACATGACACAGTTGTCAAGTTAGAAATTAGATGCTTTGAAGCATACAGATTAAGTTCATGACACACAACATTGGAGCCATCTTATCAGCAATGTTTATAAGAATAAAATCATAAAATCTTCCACGAATGTAGGGGTAGTCATCAAAAAGGCAGAGAGAGTTTCTCATTATTATGCTTAAACATATTTAGCAACAAATTACAATCTCATTTTGAAGGGAGGGGAAAGGAAGAAATAAGATATTAAAAAGCAGAATTTCGTCAAATTGTTATAATTCAGATTTCAGACCCACAATGTATCATAGAATCATAATTAGATTCCATAACTGGATGTCAGGGCAAGCCAAGGAAGTAATGAATCACGACCACAATGACCTCAAGTCACAAAAAAGTCTTCTATTCGAAATAAGAAGACTAGACAGGGACCTTTGTTACACAAAACTTAGAAGGAAAGAATTTCTAGGAGAGATAATTCTCTCTGTTTGGGAAGAATGGCCATAACCCTAGCATTAAACTCAAAATCCAATGACATACCCATGCCATTTAAGTGTAAATTAGCATATTAGCCCACCAACTCTATTTTGAACTGTCAATACTAACCATCTCTTCCTTTCTCTTTTACCTTATTCTTTTAATGGGCATCACAACTGTTCCTAACTAAAAAGAAATAGAGATATTGGAAAGATAGTAATGGGCCTATTGGTAGGATTATATAATATAACGTGAGAGCAAAATTCTCTTTTTGTTCCATGGAAGGGTGACCCACCCTCTAGCCTTAAACCCATAATCCAATGACAATTGTGTGATATAAAAGCTAGATTCCCTAGATACCCTGAAGCATTTTAATGACTGTTTCTGCGAGGCATCTGATTATTGTAGTAGACACGCATCTAAACTTCTTTGTGGCCAACTCCAATATGACAAAAGATAATTTTCAGGAGTAATTCCTGGTATCCATTTTCACTAGTCTTTGTTGAAAAATAATCGTTCATACCTTATATCTTACTCCTGTTATGATCACTAAAAAGAAATAAATCAACCAACCAACCAACCTTTACATATTCCTGAAAAAAGTTACAACTAGCAACTATCAGAATAAATGTGTTCCCAATGACTGCTACCAACATACACTAAGAGATGCCTCATAGCCACCCTCCAGTAAATTACATAAACAATAAGTGCCAAATGGAATTACCAAGAATATCCCTAAGAGATTGTTAAAACAAAAGCAAATGGGTATAATGGATTGTATGGAGCCAGATGAGGTAGCTATTAAGAAAAACTAAGGTTGAGAGACTATGGAAAACAATTTGTGGTTACTAACATAAACCACCAAAACTGCATATCCGAAAAAGAAAACTATCTAATAGAAAAATCTCATACTTTTCCATCATAATTCTCCAAGCCTTTGTTAACAGTTTACACAAACTTGAAAATTTTCTCATTGGAACAGAGTTAACACTCAAAATTAGAACATTTCCCATTCAACCCGAATGGCAGATATTAATCCTTCCCAAAAATGAGCTAATTAAAATATATTTTATAATCAACACACCTGGAAGAGGATGGTGAGGCGGGCTAGAGGCGCCGTGCAGGTCTTGCTAAAAGCTCCGGCGATACCGCCGGATAGGAGCTGTGGCAAGGTTCCGAGATCCGATTTCTGATTGAGCGACTCCTTGGGGTGGCTGTGCTGTTGCAAGAACTTCCTGGCAGTGGCATCTTGAGCAGAACTGAGAGCTCTCTGACCTCCTTCAACTACCACGCGGTCCACGCCACCAACTCGAGCATCCATTTGCATACCCAACCACTTTACCCTCTGAATTCTATCTGTAATGGAAAAAGTTGTAAACTTTATTGGCACATGGGCATCGACGATGGAGTGAGTTGTTGCGGAAATGGCTACAATTGGAAAGACGTGTGAATCATGGATTTGCAACTGTTGTTTGTCTTCTAGGAAAGTTGAGAGAAAAAAAACCCTAACCAGGATTGGAGGTGAAGAGTAATTGGGTTCGTTTGTGGTTGGGTCTTTCTGACAAAACATTTCATTTAAAATACAGTATATTCCCCTTTTTCAAAATAAAAAATGAAGTAGGGCGCCCCACTCAAATACTTGTTAGTCAATTAAAAAATCAATCATATCCTAATTGTTTTGATTTACTCTCTACATCCATCCTTCTCGATTTACTACAAAATTTTCGAAAATAACTTGATGCATAGCATAACGACTTAGCGTCTCACGGACCAAATCACCTCGTTGTCGTGATCAAGGAGTGCTCGACTACTCAAATCAGTCACGATCGAACGCTTCCCGATTGTGAGGAGCAGAGTTTGTGGTCCAAGTCTTTTGATCATGAATTGAGCTCCGTAATTGTAGTCGCGCGTTCTAGGAGAAAGGTCATGGGAACTCAACTTGGGAGCTTCGTTAACGAGTTGAGCTCCTCTAGTGCTCAACTTTGGAGCATGACTTCAGGTGCGCGTTTTGAGTGTAAGTCTATCAATGAGCATTTTAAGAGTAAGTTTTGCGATCATGAGAGCTAATGACGTGTTGTATGGACGCCACGCGTCATGCCACCATTCGTCAAAGTATATTTTGATTTTTTTGTATTATCACACTTCTATTAGTGATTTACTCTTTTCCGGTGCTTTTAAACTACGTTATAGTATAACACATTTAAGAACTTTTTTTTTTTTATTTGAACGAATTTAAGAACTTCTTTAAAATAGTAATAATAGTTTAATATGAGAGTGCAGTGCTAATAAAAAATATATTGAAAAAATATACTCCCTCCGTCCCAAAATGAGTGTCTTGTTTGTCAAAAAATTTGATCCCAAAATGAGTGTCTTGTTTCTATTTTTAGGTTATTATATTATTGTTTTTTTTATATTACTCTTACCACTTATGCACATGAGTCTAGTAATCCTTAATTTTTGTATAAAATGGAAACAAAAAACCCTCATTTTGGGACGGATGGAGTAAACAACTTTACTCTATGGGTGCGTTTAATTCGGTGGTCGATGTCTATAACCTGATTAAAAAATTAGTTGGCAACAGTGTAGCCACAAAATACCATTCTTGATTCTCAATCAAATATTGATTAAAAGATATTTTTAGGTTGCTTATTCATTGATCCGCACCAACCAAGTGTCCGGTTCAGACACATTTCTATAGCTTTATTTCAAAAATCTCTTGACCATCAAAACTAATTTCAAGAAATTGTGGCTTTGCTCCATTGGCTGCTAAAAATTTACGTAGTTGCTTTCACCAAAACAAGTTGCCGATACATAAAATATCTGACTAAATATCCATATATTAAGTTTGCCACAGATCTTTTAAACGTATAAGAATTAATTTGCACAAGAATTTTACATAAATAACTTGTGTTGAAGCAAGCAAGCCATGCATGCACATAATCAGCTTGCAAGAGACCATATACACTACCCTCCTTGCACCTTTCAATTCCACCAATACTGCAATTCACTTCGGATTCCGGATAAATATATAGTAACATAGATCCCGAACTTTGTTATTGGCGAAGGGACGAGCAGATCAGCCAACAAAATCGTGCAATAGCTGCCCTCCAACATCCCTTCCAAAATGCCGATGTTGTGCTTCAAAACCATTCATCACATAGCCCTCATTGTTTCCTTCCATGGAGAGGCCAAAACGCTGAGCTGCATTGATCGGGAAGGACTCCGACAAGCCAATCCCGTTGTTCTGGTGAAGACCCAGTGTCAGAGAGACACTGCCACTACCACTTCCGCCTACACCAACGCTTCCTTGCGTATGGCTTGACGACAAATTGTTGTAAGACAAGTTTTGGGGTTCTTCATTTCTCACAAGGACATCAGCAAGGTCGTTCCTACTGCGTTTTGATGGTGTGTCTTGAAGCCTTCGGCTGGTGTTCGGGTTTTCTGATGTGACTGCGTTTGCTGAATTTAAATGATCACTTGGCCTGTTTGCGCTTCGATCCTCCCTTGGCAAACCACCCTTGTGAGCTTGTCTTGTTTCTAGCATGTGAATTTCTTCTACCATTGGCTTCCAAAGTCTTACTCTCGCATTAATAAACCAGTTTGAGACCTGGATCAAAAACAGGCACCATCACGTCAAATTTATAAACAATGCCACAAAACATAGTTCATGAACGACATTAATTTATACCATACCTGACTCCGGGATAGACCAGTTTGTTTAGCCAGCATTATCTTGTCTGTATCGGTAGGATAACTGTGATATCAAACAAGAACATAAGTCGGGAGGACATAAACACCTATCTTACTGTCAAGAAAATTTAAGAATTTTTCAGCATAATTATCTACTTACGGATGCAGAAAGTGTTCAAACAACCATGCCCTGAGAACAGTTACAGCACGCTCAGGAAGCCCTCTTTGGGGTCTCCAGACAGATTGGTTTTCAAGATATCCAGAGTTATTGACTGGTCTCTGGCTATAGAAACCTCTATCAGTGTTCTCAAACCTCCCAGCTTCATCTTTTCCATGGCTTAATTGACCATGAGCTTTATTGGTGAACTGAAGCTGGTCAGTGATTGCATTCTTCAAGCACTTAAAGTGTTTTGACATGGTTTTCAAAGCCAAGTTTGCATAGGGAGCTGCATTGCCTAGACCAGCAACATACTCAAACGATGCCATCACCGACTGCATCTGTTGGTAGTATTGCTTGTACCTCCTATAAACCTATTAGACAGAAAACAATAACTCATTGGTGAAATGCATCCCATAACTTGAATAATAAATAATTAACAAAAAACAATGCTAAAAGAAAATCTGAGAGAACATAATAGAGACTTGAAGGTTAGCACTAATAATACTGCAATTCAATATATGATTACTTCAATGGCTGCCGTTGAGAAAAATCTATCCAAAACACTTGTGTTCAGTTTTTTTTCTTTCTAAAACAGTATTAAGTAAAAATATAACAAGCATACAGAAGGCTCATTTAGGGTCATATCAATCGACAACGGTTCAGTGTGATACAACTGTTAACTGAAGCAGAAGTTCAGCCATTGATCTACATGGCATCAAATACGAAGTAAAGCCCCAATCAAGATACTATATAAATAAAGAAAATTGCGATAATTAACCCTTACAAATCAACTACATACCAATTTTCATGCACACAAGAGACAGGTCTAGGGAATGAATGAGTACCAAAGTATATGAATGAACAAGTCTAATAATAATCATGGACATTGCTCAATGGTGATTTTATACTGGTGGAGGAAGAATGGGTTTTTTTCAGTTAGTCTCCCTCTAAATAGGAACAAACTTACTGCCCAGACAAAGACATTTGCAATAATTGAAAGGTAAAAGGATAACTTGTAAAGATCAATAGCAGCGCTTCAAGCCCATTCTGTTATAATATCCATCGTATATTAAAACAGTGCAAGCAAAATATGTAGTTCTAAGAATTGTTCAAAATATAATTCACAGGTCTATGTAGGTTTCGTAAGTAATGGAGATAATCAAGTCCCAAAAGCTAAAGAGATCACCTCCTGATATATACTGCTTATTTTAGTAGTAAAAGTAGTATAAGAGACCAAAAGAGTGTGAACATTAAAATCCTTGCTCTCGTTAATAGTATTGCATGTTTAAGAAGATGGAGTAAAGTTTAGGGTTTCATCCATCTTGATGCACATCATAGTTTCATATTACATACACTCAATGTAAGAAAAAACTAACTACAAATATGTGGATGTTTGATATACATGAACAGTATTCTGGTTCATGTGGGGAGTATTAATGCAATTATATATAGTCTCAACTTAATATGTATCTATTAATCTATATATGACATCCAGACCGGTGCATTAAGGTCTCTTCCAAAAAAAAAAAAAAAAAAAAAAAAAAAAAAAAAAAGGGTTTTGTTATAGCTAAACTCAGGTAAAAAAACACAACATCAAACAATAGTTCCATATCCATCTTGAGTTTAACATGGCTTAATTACACTGTGTGTGCAGGCCAGACAATGCAACAATAACTATTCAGAAAACCCTCCAATGTTCCTTAACTGCAAATCTATTGTCAAAATTCACAACAATCAATTACACAGCGCTAACAGTTCAATAATGTTAAACTAAATTAGCTTGATGGCATTGCAGACCGTTTACCTTATAACATTAACCTAACCCAGAAGTTTCATGCACAAAATTTTGAGTTAATAAAGAGCAATGATAATGAAAAGTACATACACAAAAACAAAAGGCTAATCGGAACAATTATCGGAAACAAACAAAGTTTAACAGAGATAATTACAAATAAAAAAAGGAGTCATCTCCACATGAAAATGCCATTATGCTTTCCCTAAAGAGACTTTTGTAGGAGTATAAATCTTTTCAAATGGATTCCTTCAATTCAATGACTTTATTATATGTATGCAGAACATTGCACTCCAAACTTAGTGACAGTGTCACCCTATTACAACTCTTTCAATTGCTGTCAGACACTTTTATGGCACCAATCTTTGTGCATATATTCCCTCCCAATCCCTTTCTTTCCAAAAAGATGATCTTGTTATCACACCAAGCAAGGCCAGCTATATATTATATCCACAAGAATCCAATTCACAAATCACAAGGATTGTTGATTTGATGAAGAAGCAATAAATAAGTAAATAAAACTAAAAACAAGCTCACCCACCCTCATAAATGCTGTTTTTTAAATTTGGCACTCATTCATGCAATACAAACACATCATAAATTCACAGAATCACTCAATTATTTTAAAGCTAAGCACTAGAAGAGTAAAAAGTAGTACGAGCAGTACTAGTGGGTGGATTCTCGTGTGTGCACAGTGACAAAAATAAAATTAATAAAATTTTCTTGGGTTCATAAAGACCCCAATCTTGAAGGAAGGTGGATTCAGAAACTCACACCAACCATACAAAATTTAAGAACCAAACAAAGATTGATTTGCGTAAACTGATGGTTATGTTGATTTAACAATGGCATAGAAATATTTAGAACATACCCAAATCAATCAAACATTAAAAGATTTTAAAATAATTACCTCATCGAGCATTGAAATTAGTCTTGATTTTTTCCTCCGATTTTCAGCGCCGTCATCAACCCCGCCGCTGCTGAAGCTCTCCAATGGAGGATGGTCCATGAACGACGAATCGGCCGCGAATTTCTCGGCGTAAATTCCGCGACCCACATCGCAAAACTCCTCCAGCAGCTGTTGCGCGGGCTTCAGAAACCTCGATCCCTTGAGAATCGAAGCGTATCCCGTGAACGGACCCAGCGGAACGGAGCTTCTGGACACGTCGTTGGAGGTGGAGGCGCTCCCTCCGCCGCCAACAATGGCCGGAACCACATACCCACCACCATCGTACCTCTGCAGATTAAGCTCCAGAGGAAGGTTGTGGTGAGAGGACAGTGACAGCGACAACCCCTGACCCTGACCCCCACCACCACCACCACCTCCATGACCAGTACCAGTACCAGTGCCAGTATTGTTAGAGTCTTGATGGGTCAGCGACAGTGGCTCAGGCTTATACACAACCACCTCGTTGGCACCATTATAGGAGGACTGGTCAAAATCTCTGAGATTGTACAGAAACGGATTGTTGGCCCCACTGTTCATGTCCTGAATCGAACTAGGGTTCAAAACTGGGAGAGACGACTGAGGATCCAAATAATGGTGGTGGCGAGAAGTTGCGGCGGAGGAGGAAGATGAAACATAACCCATCAAACTGATACCCTCCTCCTTCACCGCATAACCATGGGTCAGAAAATCGGAAGGTATGAGAGATGGGTCGTAGATTGGGTGAAACAAACCATGAAGATTGCTATTAATATTGAGCTGGTGATGATGATGAGTGGTGGGTGCAGATTCTACGACGCAGCCACCAACTCGAAGCTTGTCTCTCCTGCTCTGCTGTGGGACATGGTAGGACTCATAACCCTCCGCCATAGCTGACCAACAAGCTCTTTCTACACTCTACTCTACACTACTCTCTATCTACTTGTACTCTTGTGGTTACAAAACCAGAGAATAAAAATAATGGAAATGAAAAAAAAGACAGAGATGAGTTGAGTGATGAAAGAGATGGGAGAGACAGTGGCGCAGAGAGATACGTGAACGGATTGAGAAAGAATTGGGTCGGCTTCTTTAACTTGTG
>JAYMTH010002410.1:0-12672 GCA_036897465.1 Pelargonium australe
GGATTGGAATAGCCATGGACGCCAGTTTTGGCTGAGGCAATTTTGGTTGTCGGTGTTTATTCTATGATTGTGCTATGTTTTCTTAAGTCGTTGATTTGAGTTTGTTAAGAGCATACCAGTCTTGCCAAGAGGCAGAGGTGGGACCATTTATTTCTTGCTAATGGTAATTATAATAAGTTAGTAATATAAAGGATAATTCTTATTTTGGAACGGAAGAAAGTAATGTTATGAGTTTATATAACCAAAATTGACTTAGTTGTTTCGTCCAAACATACTAATTTTGTTCCTACATTTCGTAAACTTTGCTTGTAGAATCATTAATGGTGAAAATATAAACAAAAATAAATAAACTAATAAATAATCATACAGTACATTCAATCACATGAACGTAATGACATTGACATTTGCGTAGTTCAACCCAAAACTAATAAAAATGAATTTTCTAAATTCGAAGTCTAACAAAGGCATGCACACAACCGTTCGGATTGACATGCACAACCGTTTTTTTTTTTTTATAGTTAAGTCATATGTTATGATGGGGGTTTGGCAATGACCCCTACCCATTTATTAACATAGAAATTTTTTTCTTTCATATTAGTACATGAATGAAGGGACGTAATGAGTATGACCTCATCATAGACACGTAATACCTAAATAAAAAGCTAGTTGCAAAAAGAAAATACAAATGCAAACACTAACTAGAATATTATACTGTTTTTAAAAACTAATTTTTCGGGTCGCCTTTGAATTCTGACTAACCAGCAGGAGGAGGGGTAGTTCGCTCTCACGCACGATCGTTCACACTAGTAATCTCGACTGGCTACCTCTTCCATCCATAGGCACAATAATCGATTGGCACGCACATCCATGTTAATCTTTAGCACGATTTTTTCAACTTTCCACATTTTCTTTTGTTAGGTTTTTTCTTTTTTTCAATCTCATACTTTACAATCCAAATAGATTACTGAACTGAATTACATTACAAAATTGAATGTAAGATTTGTTATTTATATGTAAATTTTGATAAACATGACTCTTATGTTATAACGTAAATATTTTAAAAGTCAAAAATAAATACGGCACTCCCTTGCAGTCCTATCCGGCTCGAATGATGGTTTAAGTGTGGTATGACTTAAATGTGTTGATTGTGTACCCGCTTATATTAAAAACCCAAAACAAAAATACAAAATACAAAAAATACGGCACTTATTGTGATTTGTGAGGAGAGTAGAATATATTTTAAAAAGGAGAGGTTATATTGTGGGTTGTGGGTTGTGGGTTGTGGGGGAGAGAAGATAAGGTGTTATCAATTATTCTACAAATGCAAATTGCAATTCCATGATAAGGCAATTAAAGTAAAAAATAAAAATAAAAACAAAACAAGGAGAGATAGAGAAGCAACAGCAAGATCTATTTCCTTTTGGATTCTTTTTATCCAATCCAACCTCTTGTTTGCAGAAATGAACATGTCTCTCTCTATTCATATCTTCTTCGATACTATTATTATTATATATATTTAAATTCAACTAGTAAGTAAGTAAGTACACTATATGCATATTATTTATTACTCTCAAAGTTAGCTATCGTCATCAATCTGCACTGCACTGAAATCAGGGTGCTTCCATTTTATTTTATTTTTTACGTGTCTTGGATTGGTGTTTCCTGACATAATTGACTACCAGATTCTACTCTTTATTATTGTTGTAAATTTCACTATATTAATTCCATCAATAATTACTTATTTACCTCAGTACGTATATGCTTTAACGTATATATATGTACTGAAGTTTCAATATTTATACACTTTGATCTTTTTAATTCATTCACAAACTACGTGAAAATCGACTTCTTATTTCTCTTTTTTCTTTATAGGGAGCATGCATCATTTAATCCAACATACTTAATTAACTTAAATTTTAAAATTATTAATCATGTGGGCGAAAGTAAGAATATATATATATATTTATGTAGGTTTCCAAGGAAAAAATAGATGAAAATAAGAAGTGTAGTATAAAACAAAACAGAAGGTACAGAAACAAAGCAGTAGAAGTACAAGAAGACCCAATATGCTCAACACCCTAATTAGTTTCAGAATCTAGAGTCACATGGTTAATTCATCAAGAAAGCATAGATTGCCACCTCATTAAAATACACAGTTACCCACTAAGTGAATTTGTAAGAGCGGAGCGACCCGTTGAATCCAAACATTTTAAATGAAGTGTCATAATCTCATTGATCTTTTAATAGTGGATTAGGATCCTCAATCCCTATATATAGAGAGAGAGAGAGAGAGAGCATGAGGGGTCTAAACAAAAAATTAATTGACTTAGACTAAGCCACCACTAATATAGTGACACCTCATTAAAACTTCTGGATCTGGACGGATTGTTCCACTCCCATAAATTCATTGGATGAATATGAGTGACATTTTAATGAGGGGTCATGTTTTATATATATATATATATTCATGCACATTCGCATCACCAATCAAACAAAAACTAAGTAAATGTAAAACGTCCATGGAATTAGGGGACAATACCACGTGATGAGTTGATTAATGACCGTCTTATTCCTAGTTAGTTGCAAATGTCGTGGATTTAAGGGAATGTGTATTATTTCCAAACTTTCTAACATTAACAAAAATAATGCACATTAAACTTACAGGTGACAATTCGTGTTCGCGAGTCGTGTTCGTGTCGTATTGAAAGTTTAATATTTTGTTAAATAGGTTAACACGAATCCGGCATATTTATCAAATAAGTTGAATTACACGACACAATATGATAGACACTTTTAATATTTAAGTTTCTATTGATCCGATTTAATTATATATTTGGGTTTAAATTTGACACGACACGATTAGTTTATACAAGTCATTATTGACCCGATTACGTGTTTAAATGACATTGGCATGTTAATATTCAAAAACAAACATCTCATCTAGAAATAATTTGGATAATAAATTGGTCAAACGACCAAATAAGAACCTAAGCCGTTTAATTAAACGGGTTGTGCATGTTCGACTCGAACCCAACACAACTCTCTATAATGGGAATAGTTGAGGGGAGTGAAAAACAAACGTGAAATTGCAGAGGAGAAGAGGCGGGGCAGAGCATGCCGAAATGGGTAATATAATAAATGAAGGTGGTATTTAATTAATAATAATGGCGGGGAAATTGGTAAAAAAACGGGTTCACCTCCCGGTAAGTTCGTTGGTGTAGCAATTCCTCCGAATCAATCAATCCATCACAGCAGAGCAGAGCACATGATGACAAGCAGTTTACATCAGAACCTGATCCTTCTCGAGAAGCGTTCCTCACTAATCCCTCCAAGATAATATAATTTGTACCAGCCCAGGTCCCCACCCACCACTTGCCCCTCCTTTCTCCGGTCAAATTCTCCCCGCCGTCCGGTCATTTCTCCCCCACCGCCGACGACCATCATTTATTTATTTAACTATAAAGTAAGTGATGTGTTTTGAGATTTCTGGCACCTCTCATGTGACTGTGGGGTTTTATGCAATTTTTAATTTATTGATGAATTCTATTTTTTAAGGCATAAAGTTAAGTTAGACAGCAAACAGTTCCACTAATGTATTCGCAGGAAATGATTCATGCACCCATCAAAGTTAAGAAGCACTTGTGGTTAACTATGTGGAACAATCGGTAGATCTGAACCCTTTCTTGCTGGTGGGGTGGGGCCTTTTCTGTATTTCTCAACTTGTACAGACTCATTTTCGATCAGATGGTTCCTTGAGTCCACACTCCACACTCTTGTTTGATTTTTTCAAAAAACATGGAAAAAGAAAATTACTATTGCATCCTACGGTACATTTCCAACGAAGAAAAATGACACGTGGCGAAAATGGTAGCAAGTATAAATATCTTTTCATACTAAGAGAAAATGATCTTTACAATTCTATATTCTCTAGTTTCACTTTCTCGAGCTATTGTTGTTGCAGACGAGATTTTACTCTCACGTCTGAGGTGGTGTCTCGAAACAACCTATCTAAAGTTGTCATTCTTTGGTGTGTTGTTTTGTGCATGTGACAAGCGCAAGACTACATGACCGAAGCACATTGCCATTGGACTCTAAAGGTGGAAACACCTTTAAATTTTTACACCATGGATTTGACAAGAAGCTAGCGATTATATTGTGTTGTGTTCACCATCAAAAGTAGACACATGTACTCGTACACAAATAAGACGAGTAGCAATGAGTGGCTCTGGAGATTTAGGAGCTAGGGTTTTGGGAAACTCGGCGATACGTGCAAGAGATACGACGGCGGCGGCTGATGGTGAGGGCACGGTCTCGGCGGAGGAAGCAGACCTCCTGCTGCGGTCTACAAAGAAAGTCAAGCAAACAGAGGTCACCGAGCCAATGGAAGGTGTGGTAGAGGGGGACCCTAAGGATACTGTGGACGTGGTTGAGGGAGCACGGGACTCGGCTATGGAGGATGTGGGTGCAGCGGATCCTCCAGTACTGCCTGATGACCAGCCACAAATATCCTTCAAAGATAAGCTCATTCTCCACGAGCGGAAGAGGGAGCAAGAGCGTAAACGGTTCAAGGAGCTCTTCACGGAAGAGGATCCAGTTGAGCACTTTGTTCACAATGGTGTACCGGCAGTTCGTGTTCCGGATAGGCGGGTTGCAAGGTTGGGGTTCCATTGGAAAGATTGCCTCGTGATCAAGTTGATTGGGTGTTCGTTGGGATGGAGAACAATGATGGATCGCATCACCAAGCTTTGGAATCCGCATGGTGAGTTTGATCTCATCACGATGGTTAATGGCTACTATGCCGTCCGGTTCCAACTTTTTCAGGATTATAAACACGTGATGGAAGAAGGTCCTTGGATGATCTTTGGCTATTATCTTACGGTTCGGCCATGGTCACCGGAGTTTAATGCCGAGGATGATACTATTTTGAGCACAATGGTGTGTGTTCGTTTCCCGGGGCTTCCTCTCCATTTTTCGATGAGGATGTGTTGATGGAAGTTGCAATGGCTATTGGGAAGCCGGTGAAGGTAGATATGTGCACGAAGATGGCTAGTAGGGGGCATTTTGCTCGTGTGTGTGTCGAGATTGACCTAAGTAAACCTTTGACTCCCCGACTATGGTGGAATGGGCGTTATCAGAAGTTGGATTATGAAGGTTTGCATCTAATATGCTTCACATGTGGTCGGGCGGGGCATAAAGATGCGTCATGTGCATTTGCAAAACCGAGTCCTCAGCCGGTCCCGGAAGGTGGTGTGGGGTTGGGTGTAAGGACTCAAAATGAGATTACTCTAGTGGTTCTGATCAATGCTACTCCAGCTCCTATGCAGATGGGGACTCCGAATAAGGTTGCAGCTCAGCAGTAGCCACGGTATCTCCTAGTGCAACTCCTACAGGGAATGCCAACGCTCAAGCCAAGGGAAGTGGCTCGGAGTTTGGGGGCATGGATGGTTGTTCCTCGACGGGGTGCCCGGAAGATAACCAACACAAAAGATAAGAAGCAGGAGAAGGGTTCTGGTAATTCAGGTTCGCGGTTTGAAATTCTTGCGAGAGAGGTCAGTGAAGAGGGGGTGATAGTGCACCAGAAGTGTGAGGTTAAGGATGGCAACATGGAAGTTGATGGAATAGATGTTTCCCTAAATGGGCTTGAGCAGGGGAAATAAGAGAATGGGTCGGTTCAGGATAAGGTGGGAGATGGGCTGAGGCTTTTAAAAGGCCCAAATGTGGTTAGTAAAGGGAACGTTGCTAGTGGATCGTCCAAAGCGGCGTCGTCGAAGGAGGGTTCGTCTTCCCCAAATTTGGGGACGAAGATGGAGATGACTAGCAACATAGGGTACAGTGGGCAGTTGACTCAGAGAGGAGGGTATGGAGGTCGCTTGGGTGGCCGAGGAGCAGGGCCTGGTGGTCGAGGCGGCGGAAGGGGACTGATAAGTGCAGGACGTGGTTCTTCTTCTACTCGGGTTCTTCCTCATATACCAGACCTCAACATCGAAGCCATTACCAATGCCATTCGTAGTACCGGTGAGGGTATTGATCCTCGACTCCTTGAAGTGGTGGGGCTGGCGAAGAACTCGGAGAGTCAGCAACCAACGACTTCAAAGGCTCAGCCAACTACAGTTCCAGAGATTGAGATGGGGGATTCTCAAACCTCCAATCCGATTTCAGATCAGTCTCAATGAATTGTTTGTTTTGGAATTATCGCGGTTTGGGTCAGAAGGTTAAGGCTACATTCCTTAAAGAATTGGTTCGTGTTAATCGTGTTGAGTTGTTAATTTTATTCGAAGTTCGAATTAGTGGTGATAAGGCAGAGAGGGTGTCGCGGAGTCTGGGTTTCGATCACTGTTTTCGTCAAGAAGCAGAGGGTCGTGCTGGGGGGATTTGGATTCTGTGGCAAGATTCTTGTGGGGTTGTTTCAATTTTGGGGTCGGCTACTGAAATTGTTCATATGGGTATCTTGGATCCTATAGGGAGGGTGTGGATGCTTTCGTGTGTTTATGCGAGTCCTCGTTGGGAGACTCGGCGAACTCTATGGGAAGCTCTTCGGGAGTTTGGGGCAAATATTGATTTCCCATGGGTTGTGGCAGGGGATTTGTACGAAGTCTTGGAAGATTCTGAGAAGTGTGGGGGCTGTCTGGTTAATGTGACTCGTTGTGGGATGTTCAGAGACTGGATCGACTCGGGCAATCTTATTGATTTGGGATTCTCGGGGCAAGCTTTCACTTGGACTAATTCACAACAAGGCGTCAATCGGATCTCGTGTCGGCTTGATAGGGTCTTAGCAAATGATGCGTGGAGTTTGCTATTTCTGGATGCTCATGTTCGTCACTTACCCCGTGTGTATTCTGACCATTGTCCTCTTCTTTGTTTCCTTTCGGGTGCAGGAAATGTTGTTAAGGGGTTGAGGCCTTTTCGTTTTGAAACAATGTGGTTGGAACACCCTGATTTTGGGCGGGTAATTAAGAAAGCAGATGTTATTAGTGGGTTTGTCTCTGATGCTTTGGCCTCTATCCGCAGCGCTCTTTCGATTTGGAATAGGGATGTTTTTGGAAATCTGTTCACTCGGAAACGCAATATCCTAAAGCGGCTTGAGGGGTTGCAAAGGTCGTTGGGGCGTGGCTGTGACCATTCGTTAGAGATGCTGGAGAGGTCTTTGAGGATGGATCTTGAGCAAATTTATAGACATGAGGAGCTGCTTTGGTTTCAAAAGTCTCGACAAGAGGTTATAAAATTTGAGGAGCGCAACACCAAATACTTCAATCTCACTGCTTTGAATCATAGACAGAGAAACAAAGTGGCAGCTTTGCAACGGGAGGATGGGGAGTGGGTGTATATGCCAGAAGATTTGGAGGCTATGGCAGTGGATTTTTTCCGCAAACTTTATTCTCTGGATGCAGAAGTGAGGCGTTTAGGGAATGGTTGGACAGGTCCTAGTTTGAGCTCGGATGATAGAGTGCTGTTGGATGCTGATATTGAGTTGGAGGAGGTTAAGCGGGCTTTATTTGATATGAAACCCTGGAAAGCTCCGGGGCCGGACGGGTTTCATGCAGGCTTTTTTCAATCTCATTGGGCTGCTTGGGGGTCCGTTTATATCAGCAGGTTGCGAGTAGTTTTAACACCGGGTTTTTTCCGAGCAGTTTCAATGACACGCTGTTGGTTCTCATTCCGAAAGTGGATCATCCTGTTTCTATTAAGCAATTCTGGCTCATAAGTTTGTGCTCTACTATGCTCAAGCTAATTACGAAAGTGTTAGTTAATCGCATTAGGCCTCTCCTTGATGATTTAATTGGGCCGAATCAAGCTAGCTTCGTCCCGGGTCTCCTAGCCAGAGACAATGTCCTCGTTGCTCAGGAGGTTATTCACAAGATTCGTATGTCTAAATCATGCTCGGGGTTTCTCGCCATCAAAATTGATCTCGAGAAGGCTTACGATCGTATTCATTGGGATTTCCTCCGCGAGACTTTGGTGTATTTTGGGTTCTCTGAAAAATGGATCCGGTTGATTATGTATGCTGTCAGTTCAGTCCGGATGTCGGTTCTTTGGAACGGAAATAAATAAGAGAGTTTTGCGACCCAGCGAGGTCTTCGTCAGGGCGACCCTCTCTCGCCGTATTTGTTCCTGCTTTGTATGGAAAGATTAGGGCATCTTATTCATCAGCAGGTTGGTACTGGCAGCTGGTCCCCGGTTACTGTTAAGAGGAATGGAACGGGAGTTTCGCATCTTTTTTTCGCAGACGACTTGCTGCTCTTCTCGAAAGCTTCTGTTAAACAGACTTCCGTTATTCGCAAAGTGCTTGAGGCATTCTGTAGTATTTCTGGGCAGCGAGTTAGTTTACAGAAGTCCAGGTTTATGTGCTCCCTGGTCATCTCTGCTGTTAGAAAGCGGAAGATCAACTCAGTTTTGGGGTTTAATTTCACCGATAACTTGGGTATGTATTTGGGGATCCATCTTCATTTTCACCGAATGGGATAGGCCGATTTCCAATATTTGATTGACAGGGTCAACAATAAATTAGTAGGTTGTAAGGCCAAATATCTTACCATAGCGGGTCGGGCCACTCTCATCAAGTCGGTTACCTCTTCAGTTGCGAATCATGTTATGCAAGCGGAGAGGCTGCCTAGAGCGATTTGTGCTAAGTTGGATCAACTTAATAACCGTTTCCTTTGGGGCGGAGGGGTTGACCATAGGAAGACTCATCTTGTCTCTTGGAGCTCGGTTTGCCAGCCGCAAACTATGGGAGGTCTTGGTCTCAGAGGTGCAGCTAAGATGAACGATGCACTCTTGGGAAAGGTTTGTTGTGAGGTGGTTATGTCCCCGGATTCTCTCTGGGCGCAACTTTTTAGAGAGAAATATGGTAGAAACGATGCTATTTTGGCGGAGGATTGTCCTTTGAATGCGTCCCGAGTTTGGAGAGGTATTAGTCAATGTGGTTATGTGCTCGAAAAGGGGCTTGTGTGGAAGGTGGGCAATGGGGCCAGAGTTGATTTTTTTCATGATCCATGGCTGGAAGACAAACTCATTGCTGATCTCTTAGGGGTTCATTGCCCGAGTGGTATGACGGCTAATTCCTTTATGAGCGGGAATGACGTTTGGGACATGGAGCTGGTTCGTAGCATTCTTCCAAAGACCATTGCGGATAAAGTAGAGGGATATCCTTTATCCCGTAACCCGGCGAAAGAAGACTCTTTTGTGTGGCGAGCTGATCGTAGTGGTTTTTGTACGGTGCAGTCGGCTTATAGAATGCTTCAGGACTATTCCGACACTATAGATTTGGTTTGGAAGAAAATCTGAGCTAGCCCAGTTTGTGTGATTTGTGGGGCTCCGATTGAAGATGATATTCATGTGCTCCGAGATTATATTACGGCTTCCTTTGTTTGGAATCGGTTAGTCTCTGATGCTTTTCGCCCCCTCTTCTTTTCTCTTTCTATTCGGGACTGGATTGATTTAAATATGGGAAATTTCTCTATGAGGGTGGGAAACTGTGACTGGTTGGTGATTTTTGGGGTGGGAACATGGACCTGTGGAAGTGGAGGTGTGCTGCGATTTTGCAGCGGGGGTTTTCTTTGCCTTATAGCCCGGTTCATTGTATTATGAATGAAGCGGAGGTTGTGGCGGGGTGTTTAAGGAGAGTTGCCCGTCCTGCTGGGTTTAATATAATTCAGGTGAGTTTGGAAGAAGCCGAGGCCAGGATTTATTAAGCTTGATTGTGACGGAGCTAGTAGGGGGAACCCGGGCGCTGCTGCCTTTGGAGGGGTTTTGCGTGATGATATGGGCAGATGGTTATTGGGGTTCTCTAGCTCTTTGGGTCACTGCTCAGTGACTGTCGCGGAGCTATGTGCTCTTAGATGTGGTTTGGAGCTTGCTTGGGAGGAAGGGTGGAGAGCCATTGAGGTTAATGTGGACTCGAAAGTGGTCGTTGATGCGGTTAATGGCATTGGGGATGTGGGATGGTTGTCCTCTGACGTTCTTCATGACATTTTGGAGCTTGTTAACAGATGCTGGGTTGTGATGGTGACGCATTGTTACCGTGAGGGCAACAAAGTTGCTGATGCTATGGCCAATAGGGGTTTCCGAGAGCTGGTGTGGTGGTTTCGCGGTCCGTTCCGCCGGAGGTGGCGGAGCTCGTCTGGGCTGATCTGTTGGGGGCTGTGAGTGCTCGTCGTGTGCCAGCCTAGTCTGCTGCTTCTTTCCTTTTCATACAAAAAAAAAAAAAATGAGGACCAAACCTTCATCTCTACAAATATTATTGACATGATCAGTTCATCACACACACACAAAATAAAGAAGACAAACACAATCCACAACAAAAGATTTAAGACAAAACCAAACCTGTATCCTTAATTTTTATTAAAACAAGCAATATCTCAAAACACAAATTCATATTTCCAAGAAACAGACAAAAATATAAGAAAGATATATAGTTAATAATTTAGCTCCGGCAACGAGCAAGTTCACTGCAGCCGCGGCTGTAGGGGTTGGCTTCGGCGCCGGTCTGGCAGTTATAGTAGGAGGCGCCTCTCTGCGAACACGGCACCGTATTGCTCTCCAACGCTCCGTAGCTTATGTAGTCGGTGGTTGCCAGAATCCGGCGATTGCTCTCGCTGTCCATCTGGAACTCCTCCATGCCCACGCTGCACTCTGCTATGGACCCTTGGCAGCCGCCGCTACCGGCGGGGATCGGCGCCGTCCAGCCGAGATCGTACTCCTTTCCGGCGTCCACGGAGGAGGAGATCATGATCAGAGCTGATGTGAGGAGCAAGCAAAGCGATAGGAGGATTGAAGAATTGGCCATTGTTGTTGTTCTTGTTTGCTCTGTTTCTGTTTTGAGTTCTGGTTTGGGTGGCTTCTCTTTTAAATATGCGTGGGAGAGTCGGGACTAGAGAGATGGTTCTTGCGAGAATGGCCTTTGTTTTCTGTGTATTTACCGGTGTGCCATTATGTTAAAAACAAAGACTTGGTCGCAATAGTGAATCATATGCGTTTCAAGTTGTTCAAGCTATTAAAACCGGATGGGAGCACTCAGATGCTTTTGGTATGATAATTAAGGACATCCTTGTGTTGTCTTTTTCAATTCTTTGGCATATAATTTGCTTTTGTTTATAGGTCTGCGAGCTAGGTGGCTCGTAGATCAGTAATGTTGTTTAGTTCTTTGGCGGACTCTGAGGGATGGATAGGTTTCCATGCCCCTATTTCTGTTTCGGATTTAATAGCTAGTGATTTGGCATCTTAATTTAATATAAGTGGCTTTATTTCGAAGAATAAAAAGAAGACTCAATAGTCAGTATTCTACATCTCGTCGTGTCTTAAAATAAGTGTCGTACTTTTTATTTCGAAAAAAAAGCTATTTGATGTAATATATTTCATCTTCTATCTCATGCACATGTTTATAACAAATTTAAGAAATAATAACAAATTTAGTAAAAGAAAACTATTGGTAGATCATGCATAAGTAACTTTTTTAAACAAAACACTTTTTTTAATACCAAAATGTAAGTGAAACATGACGATTATTTTGGGGTAGAGGGAGGACTACTTTATTCCTCCAAAAATTAGAAACTCTAGCGGATATCTCTTTTCTTATGAACATTCGAAATCCGCAAATCATGCATGTGTTAAAAAAATTGAGACCTAAGGATACATTTATCAGATAAATTATATTTGTAACCATGTTTTGTAATCATGCATTTTTTAAAGACAAATACATGATTATTATTACATAATAAGGTTGACTAATATGTAAAATTTGCATTACCTATGAGATTATATGGTACTAACAATTTAATTATTTGATGACCAACCATATGGTAAAATTGTAATTAAATGAGAAAATATGGGCAAATTGAGTAGCAGAACTGACATATGGGATTGCTACTGTCCACCACACCAACACCAGCCTTCAAGAGTTTGGATGTCCTAATCTTGACTCAACTAATAATAATTATAATAATCCAAAACCTAACCCAAGAAATTAGAACTATTATAATTTAATCATAAAAAAATATATTTTTTGTTGCACACAATTTTCTCATAGTAATTAGTTAAAAAAATTAGTGCAGTGGCTGTTTTAGAATATAAAATTAAACGCGTTCTCTTTTCTTTGCTGCCTACAAGGAATAAGAAACTTCTATCTGCATGTGAACTCATGACCTCTTCAACACACACCATCAACAAAATGTTACTACTTAATCATTAAAAAAGAAGTCATTTTTAAGATTTAATTTTGGTGAAATGTACATATAGTTATAGGAGTTTAGGTCCATATAATTATGATTAAAAGTTTTAGGGTTAAAAGTATAATAAGTTTAGTCCACTTTTTTTTTCCGCTACTCATTTTTACTTCTTTAAATATTGACACGTTAAATATATGCGTGATTATAATTTAAATTGTTAATCATTGCCTTAATGAGTTTCATGTAATTTACTAATTTCACTTCCCTAATAACATGAATTATTTTCACTAATTGACCTATCAAATTTGAATGGTTTGTCATTGTCCAAATTATGATAGTTCACCTTTTTATTTCTAATTCTTTGTAAAAAAAAAAGGTATAATAATATACCAAATGGTTGTTGTTTCAAATTCAAAGCAGGTAAGGTTCACCATTCACATGTAAACATCTTATGTTCTTTATCAAAATCAACTCCACCAGTTCAACTAATCTCACAAATTATATAAATAAA
>JAYMTH010002411.1:0-12671 GCA_036897465.1 Pelargonium australe
CGTGCGAGGATCAAGCAGTTCCCCGCTTGTCTCTGTTTTTCCATAAAAAAAGTTTACATTTTAATTTTGAATATTTGTTGATTAGTTTTTATGGAGATTTATTTATCTGTATCTGAAAAGGGGTAAAGCAAATTGATGAGATTTTCATATCTGAATTCTGGTGTTGAAACAAATTCATATTGACCTTCAAAGTTCTCTGATTGCGTTGTTTCATTGCTTTTAGTATAGTAATTGTTATTTAGAATGGTAGCTGAGCAATTTTCCAATGGTGGTTTTGGTGTAAATATATGATTTTTCATTGCTGTGAAGGTTTTATCTAAGAAGACTAGATTTGGGTCCTTGTTAATCTAGGTGAAAAGACACTGAAAGTGATAAATGACTTGTTTGCATTAAGGTAGTGTTTGGACTATAAGTTTTGTTTTAGAATGAGAACCAAGAATCTCTTCATGTTTGGATTATAGGTCATATGAGACTGACTGTGTTCTATGTCAGTGTCATAATGTGGATCTTCATATCTTATTGTATATTGCTATTTGGTACATTATTGCTTGCGCTTGAACCTACCTATAGCTAGTGTCATATGTCATCTTTGATGCATTAGCAGTTAGTGGCAATTAGTGTTATAGCTTGTTTGTTTCAGATAGTTTTTGTTTATGTATGAATATGTGAGGAAAACTTGTAATGATATTCATTCTATTGTTCTCTTGGAAAGTTTTGAAGTTAAGCACATTTTATTAATAGTTTGCTGTGTTATTTTTGCAGATTGTCGAAATGGCTGGATCAAATGAGAACAATCCAGGTGTGATCGGACGCCTAATGTCCTAGGTAACCGATCTGGATATGCATTCCCATTTTCTCACGCGTTGGTGCGTGTGTTGCTAATTTGAACACATGGTCAAGAGTGACAAACATACTATTTTATATGCTTAAGATAAATTACTATTCAATCCAAACTTGATTAATTATTTCCTTATCTTTTGCTAATTGTAGGTTGCAATCCTGAACGAATGTCCCGAATTTCGAATGTCCTGAATTTCGATTGTCCCGAATAACGATTGTCCCGAATTGCGATTGTCCCGAATTGCGATTGTCCCGAATTACGATTGTCCGGAATTACGATTGTCCCGATTATCGAATGTCCCGAATTACGAATTGTCCGAAAATCGAATGTCCCGAATTACGAATTGAAAATACGAATGTCCCGAATATCGGATTGTCCCGAATATCAAATGTCCCGAATTACGAATGTCCCGAATTATGAATTGTCCCGAAATACGAACGTCCCGAATTTTGAATTGTTCCGAGTATCGAGTTGTCTCGAATTACGATTGTCCCAAATATCGAATGTCCCGAATATCGAATTTTCCGAATACGAATGTCCCGAATTACGAAAATGGGTTGTGTTTATGTCTTGTTTACTCGAGTTATTTTGATGTTTATCTTTGCAATTACAGTCATAGACCAGGATCCGAGCAGGGCAATTTCTCTCAATTGGGCTGCAAGCAATTTCCCTTTTCGTCATCTGTGCCCTTACAAGGTGAATACTATTACTAAACTTCTTTCAATTGCTACTGTGTCATTTTTATTGAAAAAATATACATCTTGTCCCGAATAACGATTGTCCCGATTTGCGATTGTCTCGAATTACGATTGTCCCGAATATCGAATGTCCCGAATTACGAATTGTCCGAATATCAAATTGTCTGAAAATCGAATGTCCCGAATTACGAATTGAAAATACGAATGTCCCGAATATCAGATTGTCCCGAATATCGAATTGTCCCAAATATTGAATGTCCCGAATTTTGAATTGTCCCGAATATCGAATTGTCACGAATAACGAATGACCCAAATTTTGAATTGTCCCGAATATCGAATGTTTTGAATACGAATGTCCCGAATTACGAAAATGGGTTGTGTTTATGTCTTGTTTACTCGAGTTAATTTGATCTTTATCTATGCAATTACAGTTTATAGACCAGGATCCGAACAGGGCAATTTCTCTGAATTGGGTTGCAAGCAATTTCCTTTCTCGTCATCTGTGCCCCTACAAGGTGAATGCTATTACAAGACTTATTTCAGTTGCTACTTTGTGTTATTTTTATTGAAAAAATATACATCTTGTCCCGAATTTCGATTGTCCCGTATAACGATTGTCCCGAATTACGATTGTTCGGAATTACAATTGTCCCGAATATCGAATGTCCCGAATTACGAATTGTCCGAAAATCGAATGTCCTGAATTACGAATTGAAAATATGAATGTCCAGAATATCGGATTGTCCCGAATATCGAATTGTCCCAAATATCGAATGTCCCGAATTTTGAATTATCCCGAATATCGAATGTCCCGAATTTTGAGTTGTCCCGAATATCGAATTGTCCCGAATTACGAATGTCCCGAATTACGAATGTCCCGAATTACGAATGTCCCGAATTATGAATTGTCCCGAATAACGAATGTCCCGAATTATGAATTGTCCCGAAATACGAATGTCCTGAATTTTGATGTCCCGAATATCGAATGTTTTGAATACGAATGTCCTGAATTACGAAAATGGGTTGTGTTTATGTCTTGTTTACTCGAGTTATTTTGATATTTATCTATGCAATTACAGTTGATAGACCAAGATCCGAGCAGGGCAATTTCTCTGAATTGGGCTGCAATCAATTTCCTTTTTCGTCATCTGTGCCCCTACAAGGTGAATGCTATTACTAGACTTATTTCAGTTGCTACTTTGTGTTATTTTTATTGAAAAAATATATATCGTGTTGGACTTTTAATTTTTGTTCATTTTAATTCCTTTTGTTCCTGCTTTATGTCGAAGGTACTGAAAAAGATGAACCACTTGTTTTTTCTTCATTTCACTTTGGTGGATTTTAGATTGTTAAAATGTGAGTAAAATGTAGAATTGTTTAGAGCTGAGACTTGTTGCAATCCATGGGAAGGGAATTGAAGAAAAAACTTGCAGATAAGAGGATTAATGCTCTCATTGGAAGTTCCTGAGAGCCCGAGACATAGGTTGAATAGAAAGTTTAAAGTAAAATGAAAGTATAGAAATTGGTAGTTGAAATAGGATTGTAGTAGTGCATGACAGTAGAATAAGGCTTGATGGCACAACCAATTGGTAGCTGTAAAAAATGTGGATTGCCATATCTATTACCAAAAGCTAGACCTCACTACCCCTCAAGCAGGTTATAAAGTTCTGTGATGCTTAACATGATGTCTTTTCCTTTGCATTATGCTAGCCCCGAGGCTTTCTTTATTTTACTTGGATCCTCAAGAGTGCTAGGCAGCTTGGAGATTTCCTCGTAGTTAGTAATTTCGTATACACTCGGATTAGAGTGTGAGGTGTTTTATTTCTAATCATGTTCGTTTTCTGTCCATGATTCATTGCTACAAGATTCATTTTGGTTTTGGAATTGTAATATTTTCCCAAGAGAACAGCGAACATCATGCATTTACATGAGCGTAGTCTTAGTCAAAGTAACTTGACAGGATTTCTCGATTCCGGGGAGGTGGGTTTTTCTGATTTCATGATTTGGGTTTCGTTTGTTGGTTTAAGTAAGAGTCTTGATGGGTTCTTTTCGTTTCTTCTTGAATTGTTTTTTCTCTTCTTTTTTGGAACTCAAAATGTGGATTTCATTGGGTCTATCGGTGTTACTTGTCGCTGGTTGCTTTTTATTTCGCTATCGATGTTACTTTTAATGCATATTTAAGTAGGCTTTTATGCAGTATTATCTGTTGATATTTTAAAAGTTGCTTATCCACAATACTGCTTAAGGAGGCAATTTATTCTTTAGGTGTATGACTATGGTTTTCCCAATATTCTTGGAAATGTAATTGTCTATGGGGTGTATGTAGCCATAGACAGGACATGTTTTCAGGGTTTATGTAGCCATTTGACCTCTTCAGGATATCTTGAGAAAGTAGCTTCTAATATGGTCTACTATTCATAGCAGAGTGATAAGCATTCTGAAGCTGGTTCTCAGTTGTCAACTGATGACCTTAGGCACAAGCGGATTGTCCTGCAGTCGAAGCTTTCTACAGCGGTTTGATCTTAGGTACAATCTTTCATATCCTTGTTTATATCATTTTACTGCTTTTTATTTTTCACTTTAGAAGACAAGTAATACCTGGTATATTGGGGATCCATATTGGGGAGAGGATCCGATGCTTATTTCTAGGGGTACAAATAGCATGATATGGGTCTTATGCTTGTATTTCAATGTTAAGTAGGTATATTCTACTTCCTGCCATATAGTGTTATATCAATCATAAGTTGCTATTAACTATTATAATAAGCTAGTTGCTACAATATTTTGATTTGTGGTTTCTTTTTATAAGCTTGGCTTCTTTTTTCTTTTAATTTTCGGGTGATAGTATTTCAAGATGGACCCTAAAAACTATGGACCAAATTGTGACTACGGGGGACTTGAGCATGTTAAGTATTGTTTTCAGGTATATTTCGATATTTCATCATGTTTATGTTTAATTATCTCTCTTTCTTTACACTTTACTCAGTTTTTGGTGAGCCAATTTTAATTATGTTAATAGCATTATACATCTGCAGACAAATGCATGAGTGCATTTCAAAGCCCCTCTTTATCCAAGCAATGCATTAGGAGGTTCTCTAGAAACAATTACTCGGAGGTAATTTTGGATCATATATATACACATTTATGTTGGATAATTGTAAATTTCATAACCCAGCTATGATACACATGCTACTGCATTTGTAATAACTTATCTAGTAAACAATGCAATCAACAAATAAGACAATGAAATTAGAAAGCTTTTATTCGAAGTATTTATTAGGGTATATTGAAGATATGGTGAATTAGGCAATTGTAGTACCAACTCTTCAGATATTCTTTGCCTTGCATCCGGAACTGTAGTAAAGCCATCCATTTCAATGGATTTCTTCAAACTCATGAATGTGAACACACATGATTGTTCATCTTAGATGGATTGTTCTCAGGTCTTTGAGGTTTTCATTTATTATGGTTAAATATGGCACATATTGTTAGTGGCAGGATTGCCAGTAGTGCTAGTTTTTTTCTTGTCTCTGTGGGCTTGTGGTATGATAACTTAGTTGTTCTTTGCTGTTACACAAGTATGTTGTACTTAGTGGTATGCCTGACTTGTCATTATATGGTTGATGCAGACTCAGTGGAACATCTACTGCACCGTCTAAACTTCCAAAGCTCCAACAAAAGCCAGTTCAAACTAAGTCTCGCTTGTCATTGCCCTAAAGTCTCGCTTGTCCTTTGAAACCATTTTTTAAATTATATTTTCCTGTTCTTTTCAGCACGTGGTTTTAATTTTTAATGCATATATGAATGTCCCGAATACGAATGTTTCGAATTAATAATGTCCCAAATCGAATAGCGAGAATGCCCGAACGAAAATGACCTGAATCGAATATATCTCAAGAATGTCCCGAATCGAACGTGTTTCGATCTAATATGTCTCGAATCGAATGTGTTTCGATCTAATATGTCTTGAATCGAATGTGTATCGATCGAATATATCCTAAACCGAATGTGTTTCGATTGAATATGTCTAGAATCGAATGTGTTTCGATCGAATATGTCCCGAATCAAATGTATTTTGCCCGAGAATGTATTGAATCGAATGTGTTTCGATCGAATACGTTTCGAGATTGTCTTGAATCGAATATATCCCGAGAATGTCCTGATCAATTGAATTTGTCATGAAATGAATGTTTTTCGAATCAAATTTGTCCCGAATCGAATATGACCTAAGAATGTACCGAATCGAATGTGTTTCGATCGAATATGTCCCTAATCGAATGTGTTTTGATATATCTCGAATCAAATGTGTTTCGATATATCCCAAATCGAATGTGTTTCGATCTAGTATGTCCCAAATCGAATGTGTTTCGATCAAATATGTCTCGAGAATGTCCCAAATCAAATATGTACCGAGATGGCCGAATGAAAATGTCCCTTATCGAATATAACCTAAGAATGTCCCGAATTGAATGTGTTTCGATCTAATATGTCCCTAATCGAATGTGTTTCGATATATCTCAAATCGAATGTGTTTCGATCTAGTATGTCCCAAATCGAATGTGTTTCGATCGAATATGTCTTCAATCGAATACGTTTCGATTGAATATTTCATGAATCGAATGTGTTTTGATTGAATATGTACCGAGAATGCCCAAATGAAAATGTCTCGAATCGAATGTGTTTTGATCTAATATGTCTCGAATCGAATGTGTTTCGATCTAATATGTCCCGAATCGAATGTGTTTCGATCGAATATGTCCTGAATCGAATGTGTATCGATCGAATATGTCCCGAATCGAATGTGTTTCGATTGAATATGTCCAGAGAATGTCCCAAATTGAATGTGTTTTGATCGAATACGCTCTGAGATTGTCTTGAATTGAATATATCCCGAGAATGTTCTGAATTGAATTTGTCATTAAATGAATGTTTTTCGAATCAAATTTGTCCTGAATCGAATATGTTTCGAAAATGTCCCGAATCGAATATGACCCAAGAATGTACCGAATCGAATGTGTTTCGATCGAATATGTCCCTAATCAAATGTATTTCGATATATCTCGAATCGAATGTGTTTCGATCTAGTATGTCCCAAAGCGAATGTGTTTCGATCGAATATATCCTAAATCGAATGTGTTTTGATTGAATATGTCCCGAGAATGTCCCAAATCAAATATGTACCGAGAATTCCCGAATGAAAATGTCCTGAATCGAATATATCCCAAGATTGTCCCGAATCGAACATGTTTCGATCTATTATGTCCCGAATCGAATGTGTTTCGATCGTATAAGTCTCGAATCGAATGTGTTTTGATCGAATGTGTTTCGATTGAATATGTACCGAATCGAATATGTCCTGCAAATGTACTGAATCGAATGTGTTTCGATCGAATATGTTCCGAGAATGTCCTTAATCGAGAATATCTTGAATCGAATATGTTTTGAATCAAATATGTCCAGAGAATTTCTAATCGAAAATGTTCTTAATCGAATGTGTTTCGATTAAATATGTCCCAAGAATGTTTCAAATCAAATATATCCTAAGAATGTTTCGAATCGAATGTGTTTGATTGAATATGTCATGAGAATGTTCCGTATTGAATATAACACGAATTAAATGTGTTTCGATCGAATGTCTTGAGAATGTCTCGAATTTGTCCAGAGAATGCCCGAATTTGAATATGTCAGGATTCAAATGTGTTTCGATCAAGTATGTCTCGGTAATGTCCCGAATTGAATATATCCTGAGAATGAATGTCCTGAGAATATCTTGAATCAGATATGTCTCACATCGAATATGTCCCGAGAATATCTGTATTGATATGTCCTGAAATAGTCCCGAGAATGAATATGTCCTAAGAATGTTCCAAATCGAAAAGGTCCCGAATCAAATATATTTTGCCCGAAAATGTCACGGATCGAATATGTACTGAGAATGTCTTGAGAAAGAAAATGTCCTAAATTGAGTGTGTTTCGATCAAATATGTCCCTAATTGAATGTGTTTCGATCAAATGTGTCCCGAGAATGTCCCATATTGAATAAGTCCCGAGAACGTACCGAATCAATTTTTTTTCGATTGAATATGTTCCGAGAATGTCTCGAATCGTATATGTTTTGAGAATGTCCATCGAATATGTTCCGAGAATGTCTCGAATTGAATATGTCCCGAATTGAATTTGTCATGAATTGAATGTGTTTCGAATCGAATTTGTCTCAAATCGAATATGTCCCGAGAATGTACCGAATCGATTGTGTTTCGATCGAATATGTTCCAAGAATGTCCCGATTTGAATGTGTTTCAAATCGAATTTGTTCTGAATTGAATATGTCATGAGAATGCCCATAATCGAATATATCCCAAGAATGTATCGAATATGTCCCGTGAATGTCCCAAATTAAATATGTCCCGAGAATGTACCGAATTGAATGAGTTTCGATCGAATATGTTTCGAGAATGTCTCGAATCGAATATGTCTAAAGAATGTCCCAAATTGAATTTGTCCTGAATCGAATGTGTTTTGAATCGAATATGTCCCGAGAATATACCTAATCGAATATGTCCTGAATCGAATATGATTTGAAAATATCCCGAATCGAATGTGTTTCGATCGAATATGTCCCGAGAATGTCTCGAATCGAATTGGTCATTAATCGAATGTGTTTCGAATCAAATTTATCCTGAATCGAATGTGTTTCGATTGAATATGTCCCGAGGTTGCCGAAATGAACATGTATCGAATGAATATGTCCCAAGAATGTACTGATTCGAATGTATTTTGATCGAATGTGTCCCGAATCGAATGTTTTTCGATTGAATGTCCTGAATCGAATGTTTTTTCGATTAAATATGTTCCGAGAATGTCCAAAATTGAATATGTTCCAAGAATGTCCCGAAGTGTTTCGATTGAATATGTTTTGAGAATGTCCCGATAATGAATATGTCTTGAGAATGTCTTCAATAGAATATATCACGAATCAAATGTGTTACGATCGAATCTGTCCCGATAATGAATATGTCTCGAGAATATCCTGAATCAAATATGTCCCAAGAATGTCCCAATAACTAATATGTCTTGAGAATATCTTGAATCGAATATGTCCCGAGAATGTCTCTAATCGAAATGTCCCGAAATTGTCTCGATAATGAATGTCCTTTGAATGTCCCAAATCAAATATGTCCCGAATCAAATGTATTTTGCCCGAGATTGTCCCGAATCGAATATGTATTGAGGATGAATATGTCCTGAATCGAATGTGTTTCGATCGATTATATCCTGAATCGAATGTATTTCGATCGAATATGTCCAGAGAATTTCCCAAATCGAATATCCTGAGAATGTCCCGAATCGAATATGTCACGATTCGATTGTGTTTCGATCGAGTATGTCCCAATAATGTTCTGAGAATGAATATGTCTCGAGAACAAATATGTCCCGAGAATGTCCCAAATTGAATTTGTCTTGAATCGAATGTGTTTCGAATCGAATATGTCTCGAGAATGTCTCTAATCGAAAATGTCCCGAAATTGTTCGGAGAATAAATATGTCCCGAATCAAATGTATGTTGAATCGAATATGTCATGAGAATGCCCCGAATTACAAATGTCACGAATGTCCCATATCACGAATGTCCTGAATCGAAAATGTATTGAGAATGAATATGTCCCGAGAATATCTTGAATTGAATGTGTTTCGATCGAATATGTCCCGAGAATGTCCCCGATTGAATGTGTTTCGATCGAATATGTCTCGAATCGAATGTGTTTCAATTATGTCCCGAGAATATCCTAAATTGAATGTCCCGAGAATGTCCTGAGACCGAATATGTCCCGAGAATGTCTTTAATCGAAATGTGCCGAAATTGTCCCGAGAATGAATATGTCCTACGAATATCCCAAATTGAATGACCCGAATCAAGTGTATTTTGTTCGAGAAAGTCCCGTATCGAATATGAACTGAGAATGTCTTGATAATGAATGTCCCGAGAATGTCCTAAATTGAATGTGTTTCGATCGAATATGTCCCGAAAATATACCGAATCCAATGTGTTGCGATCGAATATGTTCCAAGAATGTCTCGAATTACGAATGTCCAAAAACACGAATGTCCCTAATACGATTGTCCCGAATTACGAATGTCCCAAATGCGAATGTCCCTGGATTACGAACGTCATGGATACAAATGTCCTGAATGCATCCTAAATCATGAATGTCCTTAATACAATTGTCTCAAATACGAATGTCCCAAATAGGATTGTCCTGAATACGAATGTCTCGAATCACCAATGTCTAGAATTACGAATGTCCCGAATTAAGAAAGTCTCGAATACGATTGTCCCAAATTACGAATGTCTCGAATCATGAATAACGAATATCTTGAATATGAATCTCGAATCACGAATGTCTCGAATTACTAATGTCCCGAATACGAATGTTTTGAATGCAAATGTCTCAAATTACAAATGCCCCAAAACACGAATGTCCCGAATCGCGAATGTCTTGAGCCATGAATGGTTCGAATCGGAATGTCCCAAATCTTGAATTTCACAAATCCTGAATGTCCCGAATCAAGAAAGTCCCAAATACAAATGTCCCATATACGATTGTGCCGAATTGTCCAGAATACGAATGTCTCGAACCATGAATTACCAATCATGAATGTCCCGAATCATGAATGTCCCGAATTACGAATGTCACGAGTTAAGAATCTCCCGAATACGATTGTACCAAATTACGAATGTCCCGAATTATGAATCTCCCAAATATGATTGTCCCGAGTCACGAATGGTTCTAGTCAGGAATATCCTGAATCACGGATGTTGGAAATGCAAATGTTCTAATTACGAATGCCACGATGAGTACATAAAAATGTCTAAATTACGAATGTCTCGAATTACGAATGTCCCGAATACGAATGCCCCGAAACGAATACCCCGAATTGTCCTGAATTACGAATGTCCCGAATGAAAAAAGTCTCGAATACGAATGTCTTGAATACGATTGTTCGAAATTACGAATGTCCACAATTTTCTCGAATTACGAATGTCCCGAATACGAATGTCCCGAATACGAATGTCTCGAATCACGAATGTCTCGTTCACGAATGTTCCGAATTACGAATGTCCCAAATTACGAATGTCTCGAATCACTAATGTCCCGATTACGTATCTCTTGAATTGTCCCGGATTACGAATCTCTCGAGTTAAGAATCTCCTGAATAAGAATGTCCTAAATTACGAATGTCCTGATTACGAATATCCCCAATCACGAATCTCTCGATTACGAATGTCCCGAATACGATTGTCCTGAATCGAAAATGTCCCGATTCACAAATCTTCTTAATCACGAATGTCCCGAATACGATTTTCTTGAATTACGAATGCCCCAAACCACAAATGTCCCAAATCGCGAATGTCCCCAAACACGAATGTTTCGATTACGAATGTCCAGATAAGTACATTAAAATGTACTAATTACGAATGTCCCGAATCAGGAATGTCCTGAATCACGAATGCCCCAAATGCCAATGTTCTGATTACGAATGCGACAATGAGTACATCAAAATTTATGAATTACAAATGTCTCGAATTGTCCCAAATCACGAATGTCCTAAATTGTCCCGAATACGAATGTCCCAAATACGATTGTCCAATATTATGAATTTCCTGAATTCGAATGATCCCAGTTACGAATATTCCCAATCACGAATGTCCTGAATTCATCGATTACAAATGAACTCAACTACGAATGTCCCGAATTACGAATGTCTCTTAATACGAATGTCCCAAATTACGAATGTCTCGAATCACCAATGTCCCCAAACACGAATGTCCTAATGAGTACATCAAAATGTTCGAGTTACAAATGTCCCGAATCACGAATGTTTTGAATTATGAATGGATTCGATTATGAATATCACCAATCACGAATGTCCCAAATACGAATGTCTCGATTACGGATGTCCCGAATTACGAATGTCTCGAGTCACAAATATCCCGAATCAAGAAAGTTCTGAATACGAATGTCCCGAATCACGAATGTCCTAATGAGTACATCAAAATGTCTCAATTACGAAGTCCCGATTAACGAATGTCCCGAGTCACAAATGTCTCGAGTCACGAATGTCCTAAATCAAGAATTCCCGAATACGGAGGATCGTGGAAGATGGCCCGGAGTTGCTCGTGTGGGAGAGGGATTAAGGGTCGTGGAAGATGACCCAAAACTACTCGCGCGGGCCAGGAGATGGAGGTGGCTTGTGTGGGTAAGGGACATAGGGTTGTGGAAGAGAACTCAGAATGGCTCGTCGGGGCAAGGTGACTTGGGGCCAGGATGGTGGGTCCAATCTAGGACTTCCGCGAGAGCAAAATATTTGTGCTCTTGAGATTTCGTGGGTATGAACACTTGTAGGCTGGAGTGACATCCTTATAATAGGCAAGGATAAAGGATAAATGATTAGGTTTACTTGAGGTTGCATCCTTATAGGCAAGTTTCTATGGACGTTCAGGTCTTGGACATGCGGGTGGGGGACAGAGGGTCGTGGAAGATAACCGAGAATGGCTCGTTGGGCAAGGCGACTAATGACTTGGGGCCAAGGATGGTGGATCCAATCTAGGACTTCCGTGGGCATGAACACTTGCAGTCTTGATGGGTATCCTTATAGGCAAGGATAAGGGATTGGGTTTACTTGAGGTTGCATTCTTAATGGCAAGATTCTATGAAAGTTTGGGTCTTGGACATGCGGTGCTGGCACACGCAGTTATGTGTTTGTTCAGAGATCCTGAGGTTGTGAACGCGCGAGACTTAGCCACCTCAGTTATCCGTGTGATCTAAGGGCATAGATCCGGATCCGTGGACAGATTTGTGTTTGTTCTCCACTTGCACTTGTGTTTTCCTGCAAGTGGTGTTTAGGCAATTAGTACAAATAGCTGTTAGCATAGTGAGGGAGGTGTTGTTGGTTTTTAGGGTCATTACCCTTTTCTTAGGGTAGTGTCCTACAAACTAACGACTACTTTATGTAGTGGGACACTTGAATTAATTTACTATGGGATTAGGACCTTTAATTTAAGGTGTAAATTCATAGTTGAAAGCCACTAAAATTGGTTGAGATAAATGAGATTAATTTAATTGTGTTTA